>CAUZXS010005340.1:80000-110000 GCA_963585895.1 Sepioteuthis lessoniana | reverse complement strand
ATGTTTTTGGGATTTATATATAAAAATGTACCAAACAGAATTGAATTAAATACAAAATGACTCTAAAAAATGGCGGAAAAAACTGTAGATTCCGTTTAGGTAATGTAGTTTTTTTTTCAGCATTTGTACAACTGAAAATATAAAGTTAAAGACATTAAACTTAGAATTTGGAATTGTTTTGACACATGCTGCTAAAATTAAGTATTATTTGAACGGGAATTGGTCAAATTGAAATTTACTAAGCTTTTTTTTTTCTTAGAGGAGGCACAAGGCCCTATGGATGGGACACCCAATGAGACTCGAACTCATGGGAATTGGTCAAGTTATTAGATTACGAAATGATATCGAATTTTATGAAACACCCAGTAGATTATTTTAATTGGTAAAAATGTAATTTTTTGTTGTCAGATATATTTTACACTGAGAGGAATAATGTTGACTTGATATTTAATTATTTTCAATTATCATTAATTCAACCTTTAATTTTTTTCATTTCTCTGGCAAGATCCGAGTATTTCTCTATCTTTTCTCTTTCTCTCATTTTCTGTTTTCGGCCTGCCGGCAAAATGTACGAGATGCCAACTTCTTTTCTTTCTTGTTAATTAACTCAATATCTGGTCTTCTGGTTGGGATTGGGTTAACTGTTTCTATTTTATTTCTTCTTCTTCTTCTTCCTCTTCTTCTTCTTCTTCTTCTTCTTCTTTAGAGTTTTTCACATCAGTGTTAGCTGATGGTTTTTCACTGGAGTTTGAGTGACAGCAAGTCTCCTCAAGTCTCCAGAACTCGTCTCAGGATTCTGGCCGTTCTTAGCAATGCTGTCGTTTGGATAGTCTCTACCCGTCCGCTAACTTCCAAGTCCTCCAGGTATTATTATTATTATTATTATTATTATTATTATTATTATTATTATTATTATTATTATTCATTAGAGTTTTTTACATCAGCGGAAGTTTGAGTGACAGTAGTATTATTCACTCATTAGAGCTTTTCACATCAGCGTTAGCCGATAGTTTTCCACTGGAGTTCCAGTGACAGCAAGTCTCCTAAAGTCTTCAGGACTCTTCTTAGTATTCTGGCCGTTCTCAACAATGCTGTCGTTTGGATGGTCTCCACTCGTCTGCCAACTTCCAACTCCTCTAGTCCCTTTAGCAATCCTTTAGTTATTGTTCCAAACGCACCAATTACAATTGGTATAATTGTCACCTGCATGTTCCACAGTTTTTTCAATTCCCTAGCAAGGTCGAGGTACTTATCCCTCTTTTCACATTCTTTCAGTTTTATTCTGTGGTCAGCCGGGACAGCAAAGTTGACTATTTTGCAAATTCTCTCTTTTTTTTTTTTTTTTTTTTTTTTGTTAATTATTATTAAATCTGGTCTTCTGGCCGGGATTAGGTGATCCGTTTGTATGTTAAAGTCCCAGAGGAGTTTATGCGTGGCATTTTCTGGGACAGGTGCTGGGTTGTGCATATACCATTTGTTAGTATGGTCGAATTTAAGTTTCTTTCACATTTCCTAATGAATCACCTTGCCGACCCAGTTGTGTCTCGCCTTATACCCCCTCTGTGCTAATTTGCTGCATTCGCTTATTATATGATTGATGGTTTCATCTCTGTCACCACATAGCCTGCATTTGCTATTTTGTTGAGTCTTATCTATTCTCGCTTTGATATGATTGGTTCTTATGGCGCTGTCTTGTGCTGCCATTAGGAGAGATTCTGTTTCTCTGTTAAAGTTTCCTTTTCTTAGCCATGTCCAAATTATTATTATCATCATTATTATTATTATTATTATTTACTCAAATGAGTTTTTCACATCAGCTAACGCTGATGGTTTTTCACTGGAGTTTGAGTGACACCAAGTCTCCTCAATGATAATGATGGGGTAATGTGCATTCCCCAGATTTCCAGAAGTGGGGCCCTCGCCCACCAGATTAATTTTAGTGTCATACCTATGACAGCCTTTTTGGCTCGGTGTTTTTTTTACTCATCATGGAATACAGTCGGTATATTTCAAGCCTCAACTGTCAGGGCAGTAAATTATTTGTATTAGATAGGAATACTTAAAACCATACAATTGTGTGTAAATTAATTGTATTAGGTAGGAATACTTGAAGCCATACAACTGTGTGTAAATTATTTGTAATAGATAGAAATACTTGAAAACTGTGATAAAAAATAACCCCCGCCCCCCAAAAAATCCCAAAACAAAAGAACTCTTAATTAGCAGCTACACAAAAATTACAAATATGTATAATGAGCGAATAAAATAATCATGACGGGTTGACGTGTCGTTAAAAATAATCGATAAATCATTTTGCGGTCGATATTCCAGCTCAAGTAATTTTTAGTGTATTGAATGTGAAGTTTTTAAGTGTGTTATTTTTCCACCAATTTTTGCCTATGTCGCCACACGTTCTTCCTATAGATATCACAATTTAGTGTAGCCTTGCTCCTGATTGAGCTAAACTTAGTAAAAAAAAATTCCCCAAATCCAATGGGGGGAGTTCCCGACGCGTAATGGCTAACGTTCTGGACTGCGACATCGTAGGAAGGAAGTTCGAACTCCAGTCACGCAATTACGTTCAAATTCGGACTAGGGGTGTCCCCGTGGGGAAATGGTTAAAGCGCTTCACAACGGAATCGTAGTAAGTGAGTTCGAACTCCAGTCGCGTTTTTACGTTCGCTTTCGCACAAATACCCTTGGGGGAAAATATGTGCCCCCTTATCCTCTCAGCTATGGGTTGAATAGTTCCACTACTGTTTTTCTAGGAGAATGGCTTTGGCCTTAAATAACTCACGAAGGTTGATATGCCATAAAACAAACTCTTCTTCCACAAGGGTGGCTTTGGCATTTAATAAACCATGAAGGTTGATATGCCATTAAAAAGAAAGAAAGAAAGTAACCCCTCCCCAAAAATGATTAAAACACACTGTTTGCTAAAAATACACCAATTCGTTTTGTTTGAGTACGTACGCAAAATGGGGGTGTGGCAATGCTTGCCGACGAACAGACAGACTGATGAATAGACAGATAGATGTTCATATTGACAAACAACGTTTGTGTGCGAGTGTATATTTAATTGAAAAAAGAGAATGATGTCCGTCGCTAACGGAAACAATTCAGACGTCGTAAAAAAGTTCCCATCAAGAACCGGCCTCTTTCATGCGTGAACAGCACCACAGCTCCCACCCTCACCCAGCTTTTCGCTTTTATTTCTTCCCTAGAATAACCATTTCTCTCTTCCATAGAATTCTTACATCTCCTTCCATTCTTTGTCGATGCCTTTCCGTTTTCGGTTTTCGGTTGTGTAAAGCTTCGGTTCCATTTCTTTTTTTTTTTCTTTCGTTTTCCTTTTACTTTTTTTTTCTTTCGGCTTTCCTCTGTGGATAGTTTTTTATTTGTTTGAGAGGTGAATTCATTTGTTTCAAAGTGTTGGCGTGTTTTTTTTTTGTTTTTTTTTGTTTTTTTTGGTGGGTGGGTGGGGGGAGTTCGTTTTGTCGATCTGTTTGTCATTTTCCTCTGTGCATCTGATTTAACTTAATCTATCTATCTATCTATCTATCTATCTATCTATCTATCTATCTCTGCGTCTATTTATCTCTTTCCTTTACTTGCATAGCCTTTTTCTTTCTTTCTTTCTTTCTTTCTTTCTTTCTCATGAGGTCTCGATTTCTTTCTTTCTTTTTTCTTTCTTTCTTTTTTCATTCTTTCTTTCTTTCTTTTGTTATCATCAGGTCCCGATTTCTTTCTTTCTTTCTTTCTTTCTTTCTTTCTTTCTTTCTCATGAGGTCTCGATTTCTTTCTTTCTTTCTTTCTTTTTTCTTTCTTTCTTTCTTTCTTTTGTTATCATCTGGTCCCTATTTCTTTCTTTCTTTCTTTCTTTCTTTCTTCATCGGGTCTCAATTTCTTTCTTTCTTTCTTTCTTTCTCGATCAGGTCTCAATTTCTTTCTTTCTTTCTTTCTTTCTTTCTTTCTTTCTTTCTTAGGTCTCGATTTCTCCCTTTCTTTCTTTCTTTCTTTCTTTCTTTCTTTCTTTCTTTCTTTCTTTCTTTCTTTTGTTATCCATCAGGTCTGGATTTCTTTCTTTCTTTCTTTGCTGCAGTGCTATTTTCTCGATCCGACTGCTCTCTGTCTGTCAACCTCTCTCTTTTCTTCTTTCTACTTTTGTTTTTGTTTTGTTTTGTTTTACTTTTTCCAATGTTTTTCAATTTTTTATTTTTCAATTTATTTATTTCTGATAATAGTCCGAATTTTATTCTTATCTTTTTGCCTTTTCTCATTTTCTATCTTTTCTTCTTTTTAGATTTTTCTTTTCTTACCCTCTTTTTCATCATTTACTCTTTTCATCCTTCATTTATTTCTGTTTTCCTTTTTTCATTCATAAATATATCTTTTTTAATTTCTCGTTGTTTTTTTTTAACACTTCCTTCAATCGTTCTCCATATTTTGAAATTTTTGATAAATATTTATTATGTTTTCTTTGCTTCAGTTTCTTTCTCCAATTTTTTCGTGTTATTTTTTTCTTTTTCGACGACAATCTCTCTCTCTCTCTCTCTCTCTCTCTCTCTCTCCCTCTCTCTCTCTCTGTGTATATGACTTTCTTTCATTGTGTGTGAGTGTGTTTGTGTGTGTGTGTGCGTGTGTGAGACGGACCAATTCTTTGTTCTTTCTGTCTTTCTTTTTACTTTTTTCTCACTTTTTCTTTCTTTTTTCTTCCTTTTTTTAATTTTTTCTTTTTCTGTATCTTTCTTTTTGTTTCTTTTCCTCATTTCATTTTGTCTAGTCTTCTTCTTTCCTATTTTTCTTTTTTTTTTCTAATTTATTAATATTTCTTCTTCTTCTTCTTCTTCTTCTTCTTCTTCTTCTTCTTCTTCTTCTTCTTCTTCTTCTTCACGTATTTTTTTTTTTATTCCTCTCCCTCGTTCTTCTTGCTCTTTCGTCTTTCTTTCTTTATTTATTTTTCCCTTTCTTTTTACTCTTTTTAATCTTTTTTTTTTCGTTCATTTTCTCTTTTTCTTTTTTTATATAATTTTTTTCCTTTACTTTCTTATTTTCTGCTTTTCTTTCTCACTTATTTTGCGGTGTTCTTGTTTCATTCATATTTTTCATTTCTTTTTTTTATTCTTTCATTTCTGTTTCGATATCTGTGTCTTTTTCTTCTTCCTAATTGTTTTACTCTCTCTCTCTCTCCCTCCCTCTCTCTCTCTCTCTCTCTCTCTCACACACACACATACACACATACACATAGACATTCTCTCTCTCTCTCTCCCTCTCTCTCTCTCTCTCTCTCTCTCTCTCTCGTATTGGCCCATTCTTTAATCAATCTTTCTTTCTTTCTTTCTTTCCTAAAAAATATTTTCATATTTGTTGATATTTCTCCTTATGTATCTTAAAGAGTTTTCTTTCTTTCTTTCTTTCTTTCTCATTTTTTTACGCTTCTTTCTTTCTTTCTTTCTTTCTTTCTTTCTTTCTTTCTTTCTTCGTTTCTTCTTCTTTTTCTCATTCATTTCTAGCTTGTTGTTTCACTTTTTCAATGAAAGAATTTTTTTAACAATATTTTTTCACGGAAAGTTTTAGCGTTTTTTTTTTTTACTTCAAGGGCAATATCTTTTTCCCGTTCTCATTTATTTTTAGCATCTATCTATCTATCTATCTATCTGTACCCCAGGCTGTTAATATCTATCTATCTATCTATCTATCTATCTATCTATCAATGTTATTGGTCCATTCTCTATTCTTTCTTTTTTAAAAAAAATATTTTCTTCTTTTTTTGTCTCTAGTTGTTATTTTTCTTCCATGATCCTGTTTAATTTTTCTCCCAATATATTTTAAGTCTTTTACTCTTTTTTCCTCTACATTTTTCATTTTCATATCAAAAAATCTCCTCCCCACAAACCCAACATTTACCAATCAGGTCCGCTCTCACAAAACCTATTCTCCAATCCTGTTCTTAGTAACTCTTTACCCACCCACAAAAAAAAAATCATATCACTTTTCTCCTACAACTATCGTATAATTTCTTTCATCTCTTTCAAGCTGAAATCTTACTTCCGTTTCACGTTGTTGTCGTCGGTCCCTTTGTATTGCGCCTGCGCGGTGAAGACTTTTCAAAACGAATGTTCCGGAATACTTACCAAAAAAAAAAAAAAAAAAAAAGGTAATCTTCCTTCCTCTCAGGAAGGATGCGACTGGCGTTCTAGGAAGCAAAAAATAAAAAAATAAAAATAAAAATAAAAAGTATCTTCTCCATTTTAATCTGTATCTTCTTCGATGAGGCATCGATAAAAAAAAAAGAAAAAAGAAAAAAGGAATTCAGAATGCGACAATGTGACACAGTGAAGAGGGCGAAGGTCTGACTGAAGAATGGAGAATTCTGAGAATAATGATGAATACAGATTTAGAAGTAATTCTTCGGAAGACTAAATACAGATAACAATAGAATGACGATGATGAAATGTTGAAGAAACGGAGTTTTCGAAGGAAGAGGAAAATGCTTAGATCTATCTAAACAAAGAAAGAAAAAATAAATAATGGAAAAATTCCCCACTCCTATTACATAGATGCTTTTTTTTTTTTTTTTACAAACTATCCGTGTATATATCTAGTTCTGCATGGGGCGTTGCTATTTTGTGAGATGAAATTAAAACTTAATACTTCTAACATATTCATCCAAAAAATAAAGATGTGGAATCTATCTATCTATCTATCTATCTATCACATTATACCACGAATATATATATATATATATATATATATATATATATATATATCACATTATATATATATCACATTATATATATATATCATATATATTATATATATTATATAAATATATCATATACATTATATATATATATATCACATTATACCACAAATATATATATATATATATATATATATATATATATATATATTCGTGGTATAATGTGATAGATAGATAGATAGATAGATAGATAGATTAAATGACTCTACTTGTTTATCTATTAAGAAAAATATTTTAGAAATATAAAGTTTTAATTTCATCTGATAAAATATGTATCTTTCTATCTATCTATCTATCTATCTATCTATCTATCTTAATATAACATATATATATATATATATATATGTATATATATATATATATATACATATATATATATATATATGTATATATATATATATATATATATATATATATATATATAAGGTGTCTGTGGTGAAATATAGTAGAAACTAACAGACTAAGGAAGTTCGATTTGTAGATAGTAACAGAGTGAGATAGATAGATAGATAGATAGATAGATAGATTATACATCTTTATTTATTTCGATAAATATGTTAGAAGTATTAAGTTTTAATTTTATCTTACAAAATATCTATCTATCTATTGCAATATACCGCGAACACCTAATATATATATATATATATATATATATATATATATATATATATAAAAGGAAAAATTAATAACAAGGTAATCCAAGTAGAAGGAGAGATTTATCGAAAAGCAAAGTCGACACAATAGCGTTTCGGTTCTAATGAACCATCATCAGGGCTATGAGGGATGATATTTGTGATGCTAAATCAATGATTAGAACCGCAACGCTGTAGTGTCCACTTGGCTTCTCAATTTAATCTCTCCTTCTATTTGGATTACCTTGTTATCAATTTTTTCTTTATATATTATCGGATTACACTCCATTAGTTACATCCATATATATATAGAACATCATTGACGAGTCAATCCTACGAACTCTTTGAGTGTGTGATTACAACAACCAAAAAAGTTATATATATATATATATATATATATATATATATAGCATCCTTGGCGCTTGGTGAATGTTAGTTTCTCGACAATGCAATTCCTATGAGTTTATGGTCCCATAAGCGAGAAAATGACAGTCATGGTGCACCGTTATACCTGTGTTTACGTTAATCTTAGAACTACACATGCTTCATCACCAATATTTATTTATCTTTTCTTAATAACAATCATTATGCTATATATATATATTTATATATATGATTGAAATATTTGGAAGGGTGGATAAATCAAACACTCAAGTCAAATTTAGACGTGTAATATTTCATTCGGCTTTATTTCATTTTCACGAAAATGTGTGAAGATGAAATAAATAAGTACAAAATAAAGTTGGTGACCCAAAAGCTCCCTTTTCAATAGCTACTACACCAAGGTGTAGGGTTGGGGGGTACTCCATTTCTTGGATGGCTCCACTTGATCCTTACCTTATAATGCTGAGTGTTCAGCCAGGCGGCATCAAGTGCCTTTTTTTTGAGTCTTTGATATGACCCGACCTGGGATTGAACCTCCGTCTTCCAGACCACTGACGAACACTATTAATTGTGCCAATGGCCCGGTAGATGAAGTACTGCCGAACGAAATATCACACATCAAAATTTGAGTTAAGTGTTTGATTTATCCAACTTCCCACATATTTCTACCATACTGTCAAATTACCAACATTACGTGGTAATGGTTATCGTCGTATGAAATGGACACGGTGACACGAGTTCAAATCCTGGACGAGACTGATTGCATTTCACATAGCACTAATACCCTTGGGAAAGGTGTGAATCCAATGATTCTCCCTCCAGCTATGGGTAAATAGTAGACAGACAGGGTTCTTCAGCCTTGGTGAGGCAACTAGTCTAGGAGAAGGAAAACCCTGTTAAACTCCGCTTAAAAATTGACCTTCTGTCATATCCTGCCGGAGCGGAGGGGTTGATATATATATATATATATATATATATATATATATATATATATCATACAACTCCTACGGAGATGACAAATGTGTAGTACCACCAACAACCCCTTCATCATATCATGATCCTGAGGTCCGGTATGTTTTCAGGACCGAAGAATCAAAAACTGATTGCTCCGGCCATGCCTTAATATATCACCAGGTTTTATTGGTTTTGCATCACAGAGTGTGAATAGCGGATCCATGAAGCCAGCTTCTGGCTGATCTTGGAGCCTCTTGATATGTTTCTATTTTTCTCCCAGGAATAACCCATTTGGTTCGGCCACTTTATTTAATGGCATATTAACCTTCGTGGGTTATTTTATACCACTTCCAACCGTGTTAAAGAACAGTAGTAGCACTACTTCACCCATAACTGGTGAGAGAGGTTCGATATGCTTTATAAAACATGCATTTAATGCAGGAATTCTACCAAAGTCCTTGTATTCCTATCTAATACAAACAATTTTTAAATACAGCGTGTATCAAAATCGACGCAACCAATTAATATGAAAATGATTTATTACCGAGACAAGTGTAATGGCTGTCATTTGCAACTCGTCCCATAAAAATGCATCCTTTAAGCTAGAGACATCAAGTCAATGTTCTTTTTAATTGTTATAATATCAGCTTCCAGGACATGCTATCTTTTTTAGTTTCTTGTTTCAGTGTTAAATCATTATCATATTAAAGGTTGCATTTATTTTGAGACCGTTTTCAATGATTTTATCTCCAAATAAGTAGTGACACCAAATATTTTCCCTCTCTTTTCCAAGGCATTCTGATTGAGGATTAATAGTTATACCATCATCATCATCATCATGTCGCGCTGGTAGCACGGATATCCCTGACCCTCTCTCGCCACTCCTCCCTATCGTTCATCGCCCTAGGCAGGTCTTCAGGAAAACATCCCGTATCCTCACATAGTTGCTGAATGTATGTTCGTGCCGGTCGTCCTGCTTTTGCACGGTCATATGTGGGGGTCCATAAGAGTACATCTCTTATGAGTTCGTCCCTGCTTCTCCAGCAGTGTCCTGCATGTCTGGATCGTCTAACTTGAATAGTTTTCGTGATAGGGGGCAGGTGGCCGTATAGTTGGTGTCTTGTGGGGTGTTGCCGCCAGGACTTGTTCAATATTGCTCGCAGCATTCTTGTGTAATTGCCGTCTAGCTTCTTCTCCAGTCGTTTTGTTAGCATCCATGTAGTGCAGCCATATAGCAGTATCGATGTGACCGCTGCCTGGAAGAAACTGCGTTTCATTTTATCGGTTAGGTCTGATTTCCATATAATCGATAGCCTATTGATAGCTGTCCATGCTTTCGCTAACCTCGTTTCGATGTCCTTTTCGGTTGATTCGACGCTGCTTCCTAGGTACGTGAATTTGTCTACTAGTTTAAGAGGGGTTCCTTCTAGAGTAGAGATGTCCCCCGTTTGATTATAGCACATATATTCCGTTTTGTGTGCATTAACATAGAGGCCTATGCCTGCGGCGGCTCGTTCCAAACTATGCAGTAGTGTTTCGGCTTGGTCGGGTGTATTTGCCAGTATCGCTATGTCATCGGCGTAGTCAACGTTTGTGTTATACTATACAATTTTCAAATCTGAAATAAAAAAATAGCACAACATTATTATTAATAGAGTTATTAACAGTCACCTAGGTCCCATGTATAGTGACACACCCTGTACGTCTATTTTACCAATGAATGGTACCCTTACTGGTACCTCCAATCCAAGGTTGAGTGGACATGTGTGTAATGGCAATGTAGGGGTACGCCATATTTCCAAATTTCCTGAATTCGAGATCCACAACCGTATGAGGTTAATTATAGTACCAAGGGCACGTGGAGGTCAGGGTATGCCTGTGTGGATAAAAGAAAAACCGTACATAGTGCATTTAATGGACACACAACGCTTGTAGCATTATGAAAAATATGTAGCCGTGTCAGTACTACAGTATAGATGCAGCACTTTGACTTTGATCAATCAGCAGGAGAAAAGGCTTGATGAAAACTACATAATGTTGTTGTGTGCAGTGACGAAAATATCCTGGAAGCAGCACCCCACGAAAGAGCTGCTGTGAAAGACGAGAAAGATATGAGGAGTTCATCTTGTGACGAAAGGACGACTCGTATGCGGCGTTCATTTATGGACTACTACGCAGGAACCCACCAGTGAAAACTTACATTCGTCAGCTTTTTGCGGATATCAGGTGCCGTCTAGAAGACTTGGCAAGAGCGATAGATGATAGAGACAAACGGCAAGAGAGTGTCAAAAAATATATGTTGTCGGAATGCCCTGATGATATAGATATATGACAGACAGAGCGACAACAATCTGACAACGTCTGGTGGTGTCGTTAGATACTGCTGGGTTGCTCTGGGCTAGTGGTAATTATGCTTCGGCCCCGAAACCATGCCTGAACCCAGAGTCATCATCTGATGAAGGCTTTGTTAGAAGCAATGCTGTTGTATAAATATCAGTTATTGTATGATACCTACTATATATATATATATATATATATATATATATATAATTTTTGTTGTTGGTCCAAAGAGAGAAAGAAATATTTTTAGAATAGTAGTTTCACGAAGAGCTTTTAAGGATTTGATTCATTAATAAATATATAAATCCTTAAAGAATACAAATCTCTTTGTGGACCTACTCATTTTAATATATATATATATATATATATATATATATATATATATTGTCATCCACTGACAGACTGTTTCGTTCTATCAGAACTCTTCAGTGTGGCTAGACACGCAGGACACTCGAAGCCAGGATCGAAACCCGTCCAACTTTACGTTAGACTAAGTCTCATATATATATATATATATATATATATATATAATCAAGTCACGCTGACAGCGCATATTTACTTGACTCTCTCTCTCTCTCTCTCTCTCTCTCTCTCTCTCTCTGTCCGTTCCTATTATTCATCGCTCCTGGCTAGTTTTCCAAATTCCATGCTTTGTCCACACGGAGCTGATATAAATAAGTTGTATCTGGTCGGGCAACACTGGCACGTCCATGTGTATGTTTTCACTGAAGAACGTCGCTCATGAGTTCGTCATTGTTTCTCCAGTAGTGTCACGCATGTCTTGCTTGTCTAACTTGAATGGTTTGTTTTAGAGATGGGGGGTAAGTGGGCGTACAGCAATGGTTTCGCCGGGTGTTGCTTATAGGATTTGTTCAAGATAGCTCATAGCATTCTTGTGTTGTTAAAATTCTACAATTTTCAATTTAGGAAACAAAACTGAGCGTTTTAAAGGGGTCTTTAGCTGGCAAACAATCTACGTGACTTGCCGTGATGTGCACAAACAGTTATTTTAGTTTCTTCGCTTCCGTTGGCGATCGAAGCTTTCGCTTTTTCCCGAGCTGCCTCAGTTCCCAAATGGATTCTGTATTCTTAAAACCATGCTTGAAAGAAAAAAAAAAGACCCGATATATATATATATATATATATATATATATATATATATATATATGGACGATTGCATTCTATTGTTTTTCGCTTGTGAGGAGAAATGAAAACCGACTGAATAGTTTTCCTTCCCTGTCAGTGAACTGGAAAAAAAACGCTAAAGATTTTCCGTTGTCCAAATACTCTAGACAGGGTGTCGCCAATCCATACTGCTTCTACTGCTGGTTCATTTGTCTTCCGGTGACTCATCACGCCTACAGCCAATCAGCGTTTGCCACACCCTTCTTACGTCACTAACGTGTTATAGCATCGGAATTCTCATATATGAACCCAGTAGCAGTACTAAATCAATACATATACATAACTATTTTTAGAAATAAGTATTTAAGTAAGACAATTTGATTAATTTAGCGATAAAGCTAGAATCGACAATTTGAAATTAACTCTAGATTCAACCAAGTAAGCGGTTCGACAGTTATCAACATGAAAAATGTAATGGCTGAAATCAGTTCAAAACTTTGATAAATGACCTGGGTGTAGGGAACTCTGAAGTACTTTTCTCGGCGGTATATACATATTTAGCTCAATAATGCAATAGTTTGGATGTTCTCCACTCATAATCTTATTTCCAAGTCTCCCTGTCCTTGTACCAATCCTTTGGTGACTGGACCATGAGTACTAATTACAGTTGGTATAATCTTTATACATATTTACCAAGCCTTTCGCTTGGGTAGGATATGACACAAGGTCAATTTTTCAGCGGAGTTTAACAGGTTTGAATTCAGAGTTTTCCTTCTCCTAGACTAGTTGCCTCACCAAGGTTGATGAACCAAGTCTCTCCTACTATTTACCCATAGCTGAAGGGAGAATGATTAGATTCATACCTTTCCCAAGAGTATTAGTGTTATGTGAAATGCAACCAGTCTCGTCCAGGATTTGAACTCGTGTCACCGTGTCCATTTCCTACAACGATAACCATTACATTACTCCATATCTCGGCGGTATATACTATCGCTTAGCGGGGCGGTTATCGTCGTAGACAACTGGATCTGTGATCTGAGTTCAATTCCTGGATGAAGCTACTTACGATTCTTCAGAAAGGCATGAACCGATCTGTCTTTCTCCAGCTGTAGGTAAACGGGAGAGAAAACTGGGTTTTCTGGCTTTGGTTAAGCAACCTTCAAGAAGGAAACCAATTATGCTCGGCTTTAAAATGGGCCTTGTGTCATATCCAGCTGGTGGCATTTTTCAATCATAAATTGGGTTAAAAAACTATGAGTTTACAAAGTTAACAAAGCCTCGAATGTTGCCGTGCAAGAAAATCGAGAATTTTCGTAGGGAAAAGAAGAGAAAGAAAACTTATAAAAGAAGTCGTGTAAAAATTGGGGAATGGGAGTAGTAACTCAACTATGAGCATACAAAAAAAAAACTACTATATTTCAGAGATAAACAAACACTTACCCCCTTTATAAAGAATTTATTTCGAAAGAAATAATTTAATATTATTTACCAACACCTCCGCTCGGGCAGGATATGACACAAGGTCAATTCTTAAGCGGAGTTTAACAGGTTTTAATTCAGAGTTTTCCTTCTCCTAGACTAGTTGCTGAAGAACCTAGTCAGCCCTACTATTTACCCATAGGTGGAGGGAGAATAATTGGATTCATACCTTTCCCAAGGGTATTTGTGCTATGTGAAATGCAATCAGTCTCGTCCAGGATTTGAACTCGAGTCGCCGTGTCCATTTCCTACGACGATAACCATTACACCACGGGCACCTCCATAAAAGAATTGATTTAATGCATTCATTTTTACTGACGTTGCACAAATTTCACTGTGCATAGTTGAGCTAAAAATAACAGCATTTAATTTGATTCACAAAAAATAAAATAAAAGGATAGATGCAGGAAGACGAATGGACTAACTCGCCGTTCGGCTGAAGCAAAAAAGAATTGTACATTACAAATACATTTTTTGCAGAAATACCAATATGGTATCTGAATTCAAAGTTATCTTTTTTTCTTTTATTTCGAATTTCAGGCACGTGGTTTTCACAGGCAAGGAATAATTAACTTCACTCTTCCAGCTAGATGTATCATTTTCTCCGTGGCTTTTACTCACCTCTGAAGGGCGCTCCTCTGATGAATTTATCGTTTTGGGTTAAATTTCTTCCATTGTCCTATTTTCCAAGACTTACCCACATGGACTAGGGAGAACACAGCAATTCTATGCTTCTTCTCTACCGCAGAAACCAATTAACTCCCACTTAGTTAATTATAAATTTTACACTGTTCCTTGTACACCCGTGGAGTCTGTGAAAAAGGCAGACCTTGCTTTTAACTTTTCATTTTCTAACCTTGGAGTCAGTGAAAAAGCAGTCCTAGCCTTCGACCTTTCTTCTACGGACAGTCTGAATGCTAAGTGACTAATGAAAAAAAAAAAAAAAAAAAAAACCTGCCCAGTCGTATAAATACGCACAACGGGACATTAATTGTCCCACTTTGAAATAAGTTAATGACATACGAGCTATTTTTGACTGACAATTTGGAAATTGACAAAAAATATCGTGACTAAGTATATTGTTATGAGAGTAGGAGGAATTTAGAAACTTAGCATAAAGAGTACGAATCTAAATGTGGCTTAAAATTTGTATTAGATGTGTCTCCCGGGTACAGTGGTAAAAAGTTGGTTGTCAGGTTTTATGGCATATCAATCCTTGTAGGTTATTTAACGCCAAGTCCATTTAAATACAAATGATCAGTTCTATTTCAAACATTTCAGCTTAGCATGAGTACAAAATTTAATTGTCAAAAACATTTCTTTAGTTTAGTATAAGCATCGATTTTGTTTATTCACAGTTGAATGTTAAAACGGTTCTATTTCAAATAATTCAGTTTAACGTAAGTACAGTTTCAATGTCAAAAACAGTTCCATTCCAAACAATTCAGTTTTGCATAAGTACGCAGTTTAGAAATTAAAACAGTTCTATTTCAAGTAATTTTGTTTAGCACAAGTACGCAGATTAGTTCTATTTAACCCATATATAGGGCCCTATCAGGTGCTACCACTCCGGGGCCAGAGTGGACCTGGGAGCGATGGCAATGAAAGGGTACTCCACATTCCCCAAAAGCTCCAGCATTACTGAAACCTCACTATCAGATTGCTTAGTGTCATATCTAGGACACTCGTTGTGGTGGTGGTGGTGGGGTCTTACCGCATTGCAGAGGTGAATTCGGGGTATTCTACAGCCCCAGCCGACCGGTCAAGGTAAAAGATTGATACTGAAACGAATTATGAAATAAAAAAGAAAACATTGAAGTAAAAAACAGGAGATGTTATCCCTACCTCTCACCAGATAGGATTTGTCACAAGTTTTTATTATTATTATTATAGAGGGGACTTAGGAGAAGGGGAAGGTCGGACATTAGCTGAGACTCGTGCGCTGCTGGTGAAATGTTGGTCATAGGGTCACGAGGTACAATTTGAACTAGGTTAGCCTCGTTATATTTTTGAAAATAACCTGATGGATAGGATTACAATAAAACCTGTAATCATTATAACGTTAACTGTTCACTGCGTTTCAAAAATATGCCCCGCGTGGTATAATGGTTATAGGGCTTTACACTCCTATAAATTATTTTGGGCGGTATGCCACTTCTTCCCACAAAGATGGCGGACGCTCACTTATTCAGTCTCGGAAAACCATTGGCCAGGAGGACCACGTGACATGTTTAAAACTAGGTCCGCGTGTAAATTCAAGTCCTGCGTCTTTGAGCCACCTACAAGACGCGTATTTTCTATAAATACGTCGTCTTCAAACACCCTCGTCCTCTTTGACCAAATTTCTCCGCAGCAACAACACACTCCCTTCAGTGTGAATACAGGAGAGAAAAGCAACACCATGCATGGGCCTCGCAGACATTCATATACAGTGACTATGAGACGCTTTCCAGTCTCTGAGAAACTGCCCGTTTCTAACCATAAAAAAGGACATTTTACACTTGTAATTCTTTTATAGCTTAGTTGTGTTACACACACACACACACACACGCACACACGAGCTCACACATATACACACACTATTATTTTGTTAGTAGAGTTAGTAATATTTTTTATGTATCAACGTAAGATTTGTTGTTGTAGAATATAAATTTGTTTTTGTTCGTCGCCTTGTTTTAAATATTCATTTTGTCCGCGCCGTTTTACAACCATTATTTGTTTCATATCTTTTACTCATTTGTTGCATATGTTCCTTCATTTACCACTTTATCCATGTGCCTATATTATGTCTATAATATGCCTATTCAACCTTTTTTCTAAACACTCTATATCAAACCTATACATTAAACTTGTGGGAAAGCATAAATATTAAACCCTTATTTTAAATATCAAAATTAACGTTAAATTATAGGGGACTTAAAATTCATTCACCCACTTCCTACATGGTTAACAAGATTGGTTCGCAGACCATTTATAATGAATTCTTTTCACTCAGTGAGCCTGTACTTCTGCCAAAACATATCTTAGTTTAGCTAACATCTTTTCACTACCGCCTACAGAAAAATATTAAACATCTTTATCTGACAAACAAAAATTGATTCCAACACCATCGCGTTTCTTCTCTAAACGTGGACCATAATGATAGTAATGTTTCTATTTAGGAAGTGGTAAATGATTCTAATTACTTCCTCATAGACATCTTCATTATATCGAGATGATGAAAAAATCTGCAACGCAGACCCCAAAAGATCAAAAATTGCTTTACTATCAAAGAGCATTATAAGTAATTTTTTTAGCATAAGAATTTCTAGGATCTGCTACTTTTTTTTTTATTTATATTAACATATTGTTATAGTACCTAGCTACATGGTAATGGACTATTCCTCCTCAATATATAACGTTGCTCAGTTGGCTTGGGCTGTATAATATACCGACTATCCCTCTGCAGAGGAGCAACACCCCGCCAATGTGTATCCTGGATATGACACTAAACAATCTGATAGTGAGGTTCCAGTGATGCCTGGACTGTGGGGAATGCGAAGGACCCCTTCATTGCCATTGCTCCCAGGTCCACTCAGGCTCAGAATGGTTGCACCTGATAAGGCCTTATCTGTGGGTTAAATAGAACTAAACTTCATACTTATGCTAAGCTGAATTGTTTGAATTAGAAATGTTTTACTAGATTGAATAGCTTGAAATAGAATTTTTTTTTTATAATTAAACAGTGTACTTACATTTAAACTGCGTACTTATGCTAAACTGAATTGTTTAATAAAGTACTGTTTTGATCATTTAACTGTGTGTAAACAAAATCTATACTAGTTCTAAACTGAATTAGCTGAATTAGAACTGTTTGAATAAACTGAATAGCTTGAAATAGTAATGTTTTTGAAAATCAAACTGTGTACTCAGGTTAAGCTGAATTGTTTGAAACAGAACCGATTATTTGTTTAAAAGTGGACTTGGCGTTAAATAACCTACAAAGGTTTAAATGCTATAAAACGTAAACCATGAGGATTGTAATGGTTATCGTCGTAGGAAATGGACACGACGACACGTGTTCAAATCCTGGACGAGACTGATTGCATTTCACATAGCACTAATACCCTTGGGAAAGGTAAGAATCCAATTATTCTCCCTCCACCTATGGGTAAATAATAGGACAGACTAAGTTCTTCAGCCTTGTTGAGGCAACTAGTCAAGGAGAAGGAAAACTCTGAATTCAAACCTGTTAAACCCCGCTTAAAAATTGACCTTGTGTCATATCCTGCCCGAGCGGAGGGGTTGGTAAATAAGGATAAAACGTAAACAATCAATCATCAATATGTACCTACTGTACTTGACACTGGGGGAGATAATCACCAAGCTGCCTGACAGTACTCGAAGGACATTCCTAACTCTTGTATAAAACCTATATTCTATATATTTGTTCTGTTATTCGACCTACTTCTCTTGTCTACGTGTCTTCATTTTGACCCTTATACACCACAACACATATAAGACGATAAGAGAAAAAATACCACGAGAATTGAAATCAAACTCATTAATTTCTATTCACTACCCAAGGAAATAATAATTTACGTAGCCTAACTTAGTTCGGCACAGAGTAGTAACTCTGAGGTAACCAACAAGAATTACAACGACCCAGTGAAGTAAACACTCTTGTCAGTTTCGTACGCGCATATGTGCGGGTATCTTAACTCATAGTACAGGTCAACGAAATATATTGTAGTATTAGTTGTGGGTAATATTGTTTCATAATTCGCAAATGAATGAATTGGATAGATATATAGTCATGTTTCTGTGAGAAAATGAGATCTACGAAAAGACGGGATACTTCGAGTGATTTAGTGGTCATGAGAGATTGATAGTTCAAGTTTCCTTGGATATTTGATTGATTCGAACTTGTGCCACAACTAAGCCAAAATTAGTAAACAACTAATCAAAAAAAAAAAAAAAAGAGACTACCTCACGTGATCTAATGTCTAGCAGTCTAGATAAGCAAACTACTGTTACTGAGTTCGATTCTCACTCAACTCCCTATACTTCTGGCTTCTTGTTTCATCTCATCTAAGCTTGTAAAATATCAAAAGAAGACGTTGATCAACATTTTTTTAACATAATTATTTGATAATACTTGATAATAGATCGTGTTGAGAAATACTTGTAATTTATAATTAAGTTTTAAACCATGTAAAATGAGGTCATTTTTAAGGGGTGTAAAGCTGGTTTAAATTCGGTGGTTTTCCTTCTCATGAGTGTTTTTTTTTTCATTTATAAGAGCAAACTGTAAAAGAAGAATCCAAATTAAGTTTTCATTTTTGAATAAATGGATACAAAATAAAAACACTTCATCAGCAATGTCAGTGTTTGAGGGAAGAAAAATATGTTGAAGATATCATAGATAGATAGATAGATATGAACCATCTTAAACACACACACACACACAGATATATATATATATATATATATATATATATATATATATATATATATATATATATATAGTAGCGGTCATAAGTTAAGGAACGGAACAACAAATATTTAAATGATTTTTACTTGAAAAAATTTACTTGTACGTTTACGAAATTTTCCCAAAATATACTTGGAACATATATTGTATTTATTACGTATAAAGTTTTCTAAATTTATTTTACCGTAAATTAATAGTGAACTAAAAAAAAAGAAAAGTATACATTTAGCCATGGTCAAAAGTTAAGGAACGCTTTTAAGTTATTGTAATTTAGGTAATTTTAAAACAACTTGATTGCTAATTTTGATTTATAATCAACTGTCATACATCGTTGGAACTATTTTTAAAGCAAGATGGGGGCAAAAGCACGTAATTGTGTAACCCGAGAAGAAAAAAAAGCTCATTTTAGCTAATCATGAAGAAGACAAATCGTATTCTGTAATTGCTGGCATCGCACGAAGGGTCAAAAAGCGTTGTTTATCATGTAATCAGTAGATTTAAGGCTGACAAGAGACTTGAACCAAAACCAAGAATTAGCAGGCCTCCTATGACTACCTAACAGGAAGATTGGATGTTTGTTAAAATGTCTTTAAAAGACCGTTTCAATACAGCAACGTATATTTCTCGTGCATTTTGTGAGCAAAAGGGAAAGCCGATCTCTAGAAAATCCGTTTCTCGTAGGTTAAATAAAGAAAAATTTGTGACTTGGATTCCATGTCGCAAACCAAAGAAAAATCAAAAGGTTCGTCTTGACTTCTCCACAGAGCATATCCTGTAGATTGAAGAATAATGGAATATTGTTCACTTTAGTGATGAAGTGAATTTGGAGGGGAAACGTAATGGTGCAGAGGATGATTTCTTCTGCGAGATTTGGACCCATTGTTCATTTTCACGGTAATATTAATGCCAGTTTATTAAGAAATTCTTCGTCAGCACGCTCTTCCTCGTTTACGCAAAGAGATAGTTGAAACTCCAATATTTATGCAAGACAACGCCCCTTGCCACAAAGCTAAAACAGTGTTAAGTTGTCTTGTAGAAGAAGGAATAGCTATTTTGAAGCGGCCACCCCAAAGCCCAGATATGAATCCTCTGGAGAATGTATGAAAAATCGTAAGAGAGAAAGCTCAGAAGAGAAATCCTCAAAATATTGATGATTTATGGGGGGTTTCTGTAAGAAGAATGGAAAAATATCATTACCACCTTTTGTAAGAAGTTAATTGGCTCATTTGGTCAAAGATGCAATGAGGTAATCCAATGCAAAGGAAAATTCACTAAATATTAAATTTTTCTTTTGTTTATATATTAATCTAACAAGAATTTTTTATGCGTTCCTTATCTTTTGACCCGGCGAAAATGTATATTTTTGTTTTTTTCAGTTGACTATTAATTCATTGAAGACCGGCCAATTGGCTTATTGGGTAGAATGTTTACCAATGGTCCGGGAGACGGGGGTTCAAACCACTGGTCGAGTCATAAGAAAGACTCTAAGTCGTCAAATTTACATATTAATTTACTGTAAAAGAAAATTTAGAAAACTTTACATGTAATATATGTTCCAAGTATATTTTGTGAAAATTTCATAAACCTACATGCAAACTTTTTCAAGTAAAAGTCATTAAAATATTTGTTGTTGTTCTATTCTTTAACTTATGGCCGCTGTTATTTATATATATATATATATATATAGAGAGAGAGAGAGATAGGGAGAGGGAGAAATGGGTAGATATATATACATATGTAGATAGATAGATAGATAGATAAAAAAATTGATAGAAAGAGAAATAGATAGATAAGAAGAGACTACAGCCTAATCGGCTGGGGCTGAAGAATACACCGACTGCATCCCTCTTGCAAACGGGTAAGATCTTCTCGCAATGAGTGTTCTGAATATGACACTTTAAAAGCTAAGTGTGAGGCTCCAATCCTGGAAATTTGTGGAATGTGGAATACTCCTTTATTGCCATTACTCCCACATCAATTCTTATTCGGAATGTTAGAGTTCGATCTCTGGGTCAAATACGGCAATTTTGTTATTTACAATACACGAAACAATTTTACTGTGGGAAAAAAAAGAATAATGTTGAATAGAATCATTAACTGAATATTGATTTTATTGCGGACTTTTGTCCTCATCTTGGTAGGGTTTTGTTGTTGTTGTTGTTGTTTTTCTCACTACGTTTCGGCCAAATTTCACCTCTGGCCGTCTTCAGGTGTTTATGTTATATATGGAAAAAGTTCCATATATATATGCATATACACATGCATATACATGCAGAAAGAATCACAACGACACAATGATAAAGGACGAGCGAAGACTTCTTTAAAAAATATAACCTCTCACTTTATTTGTAACGTTTGCATGTGAGAGGGAGCTGGAGACCGAACAGAACTGCAATATTCACCCCTACTCTTATGGCCGTCAGCGTTGTGTCTTTCTCGTTCTCCTGATGCTCAACCGGAGGCCCGGGGGCTCAGATCTCTGCTGGATGATGACTTTCTTAACTGCATCTTATCACCAACTGGTCTGGTCCCCAAACTCCACCGGGGTTCCTGAGGGCCCCTTCGGCCGGGTGTGGCTTTCCCTACCACGTCTCGTCTATAACCCCGTCCGATCTCTAACTGTCTGACTTCTTGTCTTGACCCAGTTATATATTAGTTCAACGCCCACTCAATCGCCCAGTCAATCTTTTGAATGGCATTGTTTGATTGTCATCAAGCGGAAATAACTGTCATACAGTTCAGAGGTGCATCAGTCTATGAGTGTATCATGGCTCTTACCTTGTCCCATTTCATCAGCCAAATCCACCCACGTGATCTCTTTGGATTACTGGCTATTGGAATGTGTCACTTCTTTCCAGTGTATCACCTTGGAATGGCATGTTTTCCCGGGCCGAAGGTCAAAATACAACAATTAACCGCGATCTCGGATAGGAATGCTGAGTCTTGTAACCGTATCCTCAGTGATTACAGCCTAGCTGTTGTCTATCGCACCACGTTTTTGACGAAGTAACTCTCAAGCCGGCTTGGAATTAAAACCGCTATCTTCTGACAATGCTCACCTAGAACCGTAGAGACTCAACGCTTCTATCCGCTGCACCACGGGCCCCGAAGTGCAATCAAGGTTGGATTTTTTGGTCTTATAAATCCAATTATTTGTTCTCTTTATCTGGTTTTCCATTGTCGGGTCCGTACCGAATTTGTAATTGTCTTTATTGGGAATCCTTTTTGAGATGAGGCTTCTTAATCTGAGTATTGATTTTGGTAGTTGTTTTTTGTTGTATTTTTCTCACTACGTTTTGGCCGAAACGTAGTGAGGAAAAAACTACTAAGATGAGGACAAAAGTCCGCAATAAAATCAATACTCAGATTAATAAGCCTTATCTCAAAAAGGATTCCCAATAAAGACAATTAGAATCATTAGCGTTAAATAGCAATACTTAAAACTAGTTAACTGTGCGCAAACAAATGATCACAGTATTAACAGAATCTGGCATTAAATAACCTACAGGGTTTGATATTCTATAAAACATAACCAACAACCAAGAACAGACTAAGATAGATAGATAGATAGATAGATAGATAAGAAGAGAATACGACAGGTACATAAGAATAGACTGATAGATTATTAATCGCATCGATAGATCGATAGATAAGAGTTGATTGACTAACATAGATAGATAGATAGATGAAACTACGATAGTTTGACAGATTGATAGATAATAATGTACGACGAGAGATGGATAGATAGATAAATTAATTGATTGATAGGGGAAAAAGTTCCATTAAAAGAAAAGTAATATTGAAAAAAAAAATTCTTAACGCAATTTATGAATTTTTAAATCTTGTCTGAATTGGTTTCTTCTCTGTTGATAAGATATGTTAATGGAAAGTAAATATAAGAGACACTTTAAAGATTATCAGGGTGTATCCTTTTCATTTTATTTAAGGAAATGTCCGATAATCCTTGTTCTCCACACACACACACACACACACACACACACACATATATATATATATATATATATATATATATCTTCTGGAATTAAGTGTTATGGTAACCCGAATTATCTTCTTCCATCTTAGGCTCTAAATCTTTTACTTAAATCCTAAAGTGTCTCCATCACAATAGCTAATATTATATTAGAATAATTTTTTTTCATTCTAGAAGCAAATCACCATCATTGGGATTTTGAGATTCCGACTAGAGTTTTATACTTTCGGCCATCTTGTTTCATACATTAATGGTTACACTTGAACCTTGTTTAACTGAATTGTTTTTTTTACTTGT
Source organism: Sepioteuthis lessoniana (assembly GCA_963585895.1). Lineage (NCBI taxonomy): Eukaryota > Metazoa > Mollusca > Cephalopoda > Myopsida > Loliginidae > Sepioteuthis > Sepioteuthis lessoniana. The sequence goes on along the minus strand of CAUZXS010005340.1, from coordinate 86,562 downwards.
TTTTTTTTTAAATTATCTTTCCAAATTGTATTGAGGTATTTCTAGGATTAAAAGTCTCTTAAGCTAATTTTAAAATGTCCTTTGCTTCCCCTAATCTCAGACTCGTTTTTATATACATAATTAAAAAGATGAAGGCCGGTGATCCAATGCTTATTGTCTTAGAAAACAGAAAATAGAAAATAGCGATCAGAGTTCAAATCCTGTACTTGGTTGTTTCTATTTCACTTTGTGCCAATACACTTGGAAAACATGAATCTATGGGTGAACAGTAGGTCAGATTGTGCAACTCGATTCTGAGAAGGAAAATACTTAATCTAAACCAGCTGTACTCCGCTTAACGAATTGACGTTGTGTCGCATCCCGCTAGTAGCGTAAGGGTTGTATCAGATACATAAAAACGTGGTGTAATATTTATCATCGATGGGAATGGACACAGTGGCCCAACTTCAAATCCTACATAAGGCAGTTTTCATTTCACACTGGATTAATACCAATGGGGAATCTATTAATCCAACTATTCTTCCACAGCTATGGGGAAAATAGTAGGTCAGACTGATATTTATAACCTTGGTGTGGCAATCGGTCTAGGAGAAGTAAAACAGAGAGACTCTTTCGTTGTATCACAACTCTTCAGTTTGACAAGACTGGCGATATTCTTTAAGATGAGTTCGAAATCCGCCCGACTCATTCCCCAACTGAAGATTCTACCTCACAGCTACGAGGAAACCAGCATAAGCGAAGAAATTTTAAACGCTTATGTATTAGTTTTGTTTTGTTGACACATATCAGCTTAACGGCTACCGAGAGCTCAGTTCATTCGAAGAGCCTTACTTTACGATAGTGGCAACCGTTACTTCTTCCACTAGAGAGCTCAACCCCACGGGAGTGTGGGAGAATATATTGTAATCCACAGACTGCTTCGTTGTATCACAACTCTTCAGTGTGGCTAGACACACGAAATTCTCGATGGAATCGAAATCCGGCTGACTCATGCGCCAACTGAAGATTCTTTAAACGCTCATGTATCACTTTTGTTTTGTTTACACATATCTGCTTAATATATATATATATATATATATATATATATATATATATATGTGTATATTGGCAGCATTTCTTCATTAATACAAATTTCGTTGAACATAATAGACATTTTCTGTCTACATATTTTCTTCTGGATATAGATGTTGGTTTAACCTCAACTACCCTATCGAGGAGACTTACAATGCACCTTTCTGATATAAGTTCAATAGCTCAGCATTTAAAAAAATATTCATGCCCAACTACAGAATTACGAAAAATTCTCACCGACAACACAACAATATTAGAACATCAAAATAATAAGCAAAAACTACAGATTCTCGAAGTACTATATATTAGAAACATGCAACCGACACTTAACAGAATTAACAGGTTTGAATTCAGAGTTTTCCTTCTCCTAGACTAGTTGCCTCACCAAGGCTGAAGAACCCTGTCTGCCTACTATTTACCCATAGCTGGAGGGAGAATCATTGGATTCACACCTTTCCCAATGGTATTAGTGCTATGTGAAATGTAATCAGTCTTGTCCCGGATTTGAACTCGTGTCACCGTGTCCATTTTCTACGACGATAACCGTTACACCACGGGCACCTCCATGTACATTATTATAAGCAGGTAAAGCTTTGATTATTTTTTAGAAGAACATGTGTGAAAAATTGGAATTATATCAATAAAATGTCAATAAAAAAAGATTAGATCAATTTATAGCTAAATAACAAAACATGATATTATACCTATTTTGCCCAAAATTATATCCTGAAAAAATGATTTTTGCAATAATTTCTATGTTGAGCCATATTAATATTGAAGTGCAACGTTGTCGTATAAAGAAAATATCGAAATAACTCAATTTTTGGAAATAAATATTTATTTTATATGACAAACGAAATAAAATTGGGGACAGACCACATTTTTAATGTCAGGGCATTTAATGCACCAATATATATATATATATATATATATATATATATATACGTGAGGTTAGATCTCCCTAACGAGTGTCCTGGATATGATACTAAACCATGTGATAGCAAGCTACCATTCCTGGAGCTTTGGGCAACGGGGAGTACCCCTTCATTACCGTTACTCCCAAGTCCACTCTGACTCGGAGTAGAAGTACCTGTTAGGATCTCTTCCATGTAAAGAAATTTAAAGAGAATAGAATTTATTATAAAAAGTGACACTAAAACCAAAATTAGTATTTAACTGGGTATGCTTCGGGGTGGCTTTGGTGTGTTATTTTAAACAGTAAGTTCAAACGATAAGTTCCGCAGGTTTCGAGTTCGGACACTGATTCAAAAAGATAACACAGACAATAAAGTTTTTAAAAGGGGATTTTATACAAAAGAAACAATAAAGAAAGGGATAGAAAAGATAAAGTGTTGCAAATTTTAATGTAATTGTGCAAGAACTTATCTGAGAGAGTGTCAGGGAAAAGGTTCTTGGAATTTGAATTTTTTCTTTTTAGTTTTGTTGAAACGTTTCAGTTTTCATTTAATTTCGAGTCTTCTGTAAAGTTATCTTCTCAGCAGAATTCTCGAGTTTAATTTTCTTTCAGTGGTTTAACTTGGTAGAATTTCAGTTGTCGACTTTCGTTTAATTCTACTTTTATTTCTTGGGAAGCTTCTTCACTCTTTGAAATACTTATCGGCAGTTCAAGAAGCGAGTGGCGGAACCTTTCAGCAGGCTATATTTCCTACCCTAACAGTCTGGACCCCGAATTCGTAGTGAGGGGCTCAATTGTACATCTAGACAAATAGTTGGAAATAGCTTTTTGGTGCTGTATTGTCTGAGATTAATTCTCCCTTTTCCACTCTGGCCAAATCAAGTGCCGCGCATGGTTGGTTTGATTACTTGTTAGAAAAAAACTTTTATACATGTATCAAAAATAACTGTTTTATCTTTTCCTATGGATTATCAAGATCAAATATCAATAAACACTGTAATTATTAGCGTTAGATTGCAGTACTTAAAACAAATCAATTGTATACAAATAGAACTATAAGCGTTTGATCGAAGTACTTGAAACTATTTAAATGCGTACAAACAAACGATTGCAATTACATAGAATTATTGGTGTGGGATGACAGTATGGAAACCATTTAACCCCGTGTAAACAAATGAGCTTGGTTCGTTTATAAATAAAGTTACCTACAAACTCTTCGCTTACAAATTATATATATATATATATATATATATATATATATATATATATATATATATAGGTATTATTCGGTCCAGTTAAACCAGAGTTGGGAGTAATTCCTTCAGGACAAGAAAATCATTCAAGAGCTGAACATTTAAATTTTCCTGGTAGAGAGCTCAATGTAATTAATTTTACAGATCAATACTTTCAAGAAAAAAACGACAGACCGGTTATTTTAGGATTATAAATTCATTCTCATCCTGTTTTGCGTTTCTGATGTAAACCAAAGACATGAAGAAAAATAGAACAGGACTTCTTCCGATCGTACGGATAAAATAAAACTGTTTTATTTTATCCATAAGAAAATAAATTTATATATATATATATATATATATATAAACAGGGACTGGCAGTTAATAACCCAGAAGGGTTAATATGGCATAAAACACAACCAAACCAAACATATATACGTATATAAAATCGGAAGAAAAGATATATATATATATATATATATATATATATATATATATATTAGATTTGAATATTTAATGCCATGAAAGTTTTGACAAATATTAAATATATAAATCTAATATATATTTATTTATTATCATTATTTAATAGCTCTATCCTCGATATTAAGCACTTTCCATATCATATTGCACTTGGTTCGCCACAAACCCACAAAGTGATTTAGTGACAACCAATACTGTTATAATATATATATATATATATATATATATATATATATATATAACCAGAAGTAAAGAAATACGTATTTACCTATTGCATATTGGAAGATTTTTTAAGCCGAGATATATATCATCATCATCATCATGTCGTGCTGGTAGCACGGATATCCCTGACCCTCTCTCGCCACTTTTCCCTATCGTCTAACTTGAATAGTTTTCGTGATAGGCAGCAGGTGGCCGTACAGTTGGTGTCTTGTGGGGTGTTGCCGCCAGGACTTGAATATATGCTTTATATATATATATATATATATATATATATATATATATATATATATATTATAACTCTTTGAACCATACGTCAGATAAAATATATTCCCCGATGTTAACTGTTATGAAGAAACCAATTCCTATTCAAATCCATCCGTAGAGCCAGTTAACGAGATGATGAAATTAATTTATAATGGATAATATCTATTAATTTTCCTGTTATTAATTATATATTTTGTTCTGCGTGTGATTTAGCCGTGCATTGATCACTCTTTTGAGATTATTTTTAAATCTATTTACAGACTTAAATGATATGATACTTATATATATATATATATATATATATATATATATATATATATATATATATATATTAATTATTGCGCATCATTGAATAACAAAAAACCCACTAAAACAACACGACTCTTTAAACATATAATTGACAAATGAAAAAAGCTGCTTATAGATGAAAGCGTTAGAAAAAGAACACCCAATGGGATGACTGGACACTGTAATCTAAGCATGGAAGAAAAACTTTTGATGACTCAAGGCAAAAAAAAAATTAAATTGCTGAGCGATACAAACGAATTCGTGCCAGAATGCAGACCAAAGAAAAGATTCCAACGAAGAAATGTAAAAGAATAAAACAATATTGTCAAAAAGGAACCCGAAACGAAACACATCGGAGAGATGCGTGAAAAAGAGATCATTTTGAAAGAACTCTGAAAATAAAGATTGTAACTCTTGCTTATTCGAAAATAGCAATTAGCGTAAAAACACGACTTGCCCAGTCGGTTGGGGCTATAGAATATACTGCCTGAATCTCTGCAGCGGGGTAAGAAACCCTACCCCTAACGAGTGTCCTGCATATGACACTAAACAATCTGATGGTGAGATTCCAGTAATGCAGGAGCTTTGGGAAATATTATTGCCATCGCTCCCAGGTTCACTCTGACTCGGAGTGGTAGCTCCCAATAGGGTTCTATCTATGGGTCAAATAGAACGAAACTGTATGCTTATGCAAAACAGAATTGTTTAAGATAGACCCCTTTTGACATTTAAATTATGTATACATGCTAAACTGAATTACTTGAAATAGAACTGTTTGGACATTTAAATTGCGTACTTATGCTAAACTGAATTGTTTGAAATAGAATTTTTTTGACATTTAAATTGCGAACTTATGCCAAAGTAAATTGTTTGAAATAATGCTAAACTGAATTACTTGAAATAGAAAGGTTTTGACATTTAAACTGCGTACTTATGCTAAACTGAATTGTTTGAAATAGAACCGTTTTGTGTGGTGAACTGAATTGTTTGTAATAGAACTGTTTTTTGACATTGAAATTGTATACTTATGCTAAACCGAATTGTTTGAAATAGAATTGTTTATATGTATGAAAATAAATTTTATACTAATAACCTAATATGGTTGATGTGCAATAAAACAAAACCAAACTAAAACAGGAAGTCACAAACCAGACCGATGAATATAGTAAATAAAACTATATCATATAGAAATATAATTATATATATATATATATATATATATATGTGTGTGTGTGTGTGTGTGTGTGTGTTTGTGTGTATTTGTGTGTGTGTATATGTGTGTGTGTGTGTGTGTACATGTGTAATGTGACGGTATTTTCAGGCTGAAGAGGGTGCCATAAGAGAATCCTTAGAAATAAGAACGACCCAACTCGAAAAATTATCGGCACCACTGCTACAATACCTACCTTCCCAAATTTGATCTGAGCATTAACCATTTGTCAATGTTCCGCTGGTCGGAAGGCTATCATGATATTATCGGTCATCCATATTTCAGAAAAGCGCTCGAGCCTAGAAAACCGGTAAATCCATCACATTGTGTTGACATTTTTGAAAGGTGCGTCTCCATTGTAGGGGAGGATCATGAGGGTGGATGTAAGGGAAGGGTGAATAGCAAAACAGCCGGTGCATCGGTGGATGTCCTGGTGAACTGATGTGACGTAAAAGAAAGTCCATTATGGCAATAAGACAAATGATTATATATATATATATATATGTGTGTGTGTGATTATATATATATATATATATATATAACATTAGGACCCTATCAGGTGCTACCACTCCGGGCCAGAGTGGACCTGGGAATGATGGCAATGAAGGGGTACTCTGCATTCCCCAAGGCTCCAACATTGCTGGAACCTCACCATCAGATTGTTTAGTGTCATATCCAGGACACTCGTTGGGGGGGGGTCCTAACCCTCTGCAGAGAACCAGTCGGTGTATTCTACATCCCCCCAGACGAGGGGGCAAGGTCGTTCCTTTGTCTTTACACAATGAATGTGTATATAGAAATAGAAAATTCTCAAACAAAGACATTAAATTTCAATTTCTATGTTTTCAATATATATACACACACATACATATATATATA
>CAUZXS010005340.1:60000-72500 GCA_963585895.1 Sepioteuthis lessoniana | reverse complement strand
ACTACTATATTGTTAAGATCGGCTAAAATACTCAGAAGAGTCCTGGACATCCGAGGAGACTTGCTGTCATTCAGCCTCCAGTAAAAGACCACTAGCTCACACTGGTGTAAAAAAATAAAATAAAATAAAATAAAATTGCCAGTCGTGAACCAATAATATTGGATGGTGTAACCACGAATTAAAACCAATAAAAGAACCCAAAGGGACTTCTATTCTCAGGAACTTTGCTTAACATTACTGGAGAAATGAAAAAAAGAATACACACACTCACAAACGCACACACACACACACACACACACACACACACACACACACACACACACACACACGTATATATATATATATGCTCATATATACGTGTATGTACATATATTTATAAATATGAATATATGTACATATATATGTACAAATACATATATATATATATATATATATATATAAAATCAGAGAGAACGACTTCGAGCTGACAAAGAAAAGAAGCAGAAGGTACCCCGCAACAACAATTACCGACGCCGACTACGCCGATGACATAGCGATACTGGCAAATACACCCGACCAAGCCGAAACACTACTGCATAGTTTGGAACGAGCAGCCGCAGGCGTAGGCCTCTATGTCAATGCACACAAAACGGAATATATGTGCTATAATCAAACGGGGGACATCTCCACTCTAGACGGAACCCCTCTTAAACTAGTAGACAAATTCACTTACCTAGGAAGCAGCGTCGCATCAACTGAAAAGGACATCGACACGAGGTTAATGAAAGCATGGACAGCTATCAATAGGCTATCGATTATATGGAAATCAGACCTAACCGATAAAATGAAACGCAGTTTCTTCCAGGCAGCGGTCACATCGATACTGCTATATGGATGTAGTACATGGACTCTAACAAAACGGCTGGAGAAGAAGCTAGACGGCAATTACACAAGAATGCTGCGAGCAATCTTGAACAAGTCCTGGCGGCAACACCCCACAAGACACCAACTGTACGGCCACCTGCCTCCTATCACGAAAACTATTCAAGTTAGACGAACCAGACATGCAGGACACTGCTGGAGGAGCAGGGACGAGCTCATAATTGATGTATTCTTATGGACCCCCACACATGGCCGTGCAAAAGCAGGACGACCAGCACGAACATACATTCAGCAACTATGTGAGGATACAGGATGTTGTCCTGAAGACCTGCCTGAGGCGATGGACGATAGGGAAAAGTGGCAAGAGAGGGTCAGGGATATCCGGGCTACCAGCACGACATGATGATGATGATATATATATATATATATATATATATATATAAACCAAAAGCAAAAGAAAAAAACTATCCAATATGAATTACTAATCATAAGTAGATAAAATGCAAATAAGGAAAATGCTGAATGCTAATATGGCTGAGATGGTCTAAAACCTCAAATAGGTAGATTACGTCCTCATTTAATCCGTTACAAAAAGTTTCATGGAGAGTGCACAATCCTCAGACAGAAAGAGAAGAAAAAGTATCTAAGCTCTGTGGATTTTGTCACATAGCATGGTGTTGGTGGATGTGACACGCACACAAATCATAAAAGAATATATATATATATATCAAACATGAGATAAAAGTAATGTTTGAAGGTCTCATTTAAAGTAGCATATATCTCGACTGACGACTGTGAGCTTTTGGCAAGGAATCGTGATCATTGGAGAGGGTTGGTTTTTCTGGTAAGGGAGAAATTCCTTTAGATCAATCCCAGATTGAAAATGGAGAACTTAAAAGAAATGCCCGGAAAGGCCTTGATTCTGAGCTTTATCCTCTGAAAGATCACTGTCGAGAATTTACTCGCAAATATCTGTGGAAAGATCTGCCTAAGGAGAACGGAAATGAAAAGCCATTCATGTACCCATGAAAGAAGAACATTGGTGCATTATCAATTAGGTACCAATTCCAAAAAAACACCTGTCACATCGATAAAAAAAAGAAGAGTCAGCTGTAAGGGGTGCTTAAAAGAGATATTATAACATATAGAAATTGTGCAGGAATAGATTCTTATAAGATTAAATCATTTGTATGTGTCGGGGATTTTAAAAGTAGAGCTGGCTGAAAAAGCTACATCCGTCCATTGCTTATTGGTTTATTATTCTTTACCAAATATATGATGGACAGACTCGAATTCAGGATGGATTCTTTCTTTCTTTCTTTCTTTTGTTCTTTTAGTGACTCCTTCTTTTTTCTTTCTTTCTTTCTTTCTTTGTTATATTATCTCCTTCTTTCTTTTTTTTTTAATTTCTCTCTTTCTTGAACTAATTTTTTTCGTTAAAATAACTTTTTTCTTTCTTTCTTTCTTTCTTTCTTTGTTATATTATCTCCTTCTTTCTTTTTTTTTTTTAATTTCTCTCTTTCTTGAACTAATTTTTTTCGTTAAAATAACTTTTTTCTTTCTTTCTTTCTTTCTTTCTTTCTTTGTTATATTATCTCCTTCTTTCTTTTTTTTTTTATTTCTCTCTTTCTTGAACTAATTTTTTTCGTTAAAATAACTTTTTTCTTTCTTTCTTTCTTTCTTTCTTTCTTTCTTTGTTATATTATCTCCTTCTTTCTTTTTTTTTATTTCTCTCTTTCTTGAATTAATTTTTTTCGTTAAAATAACTTTTTTCTTTCTTTCTTTCTTTCTTTCTTTCTTTCTTTGTTATATTATCTCCTTCTTTCTTTTTTTATAAATTTCTCTCTTTCTTGAACTAATTTTTTTCGTTAAAATAACTTCTTTCTTTCTTTCTTTCTTTCTTTCTTTCTTTCTAGGTTATATTATGTCAATCTTTCTTTCTTTCTTTCTTCTATTGAGCTGATTTTTTTTCATTACATTAACTCTTTCTTTTTTCTTTCTTTCTATCTTTTTCTTTCTTTCTTATATTAACTCTTTCTTACTTTTTTCTTTCTCTATTTCTTTATTTATTTCTTCTATTGAGCTAATTTTTTTCGTTATATTAACTCTTTCTTTCTTTCTTTCTTTCTTTCTTTCTCCAATGCCTTAACCTAAACTATTAATCTTCTTCTTCTTCTTCTTCTTCTTCTTCTTCTTCTTCTTCTTCTTCTTCTCAATTGTTTATCTTTACAATGACGAACGCAATAACAATAACAACAACAACAACAACAACAATAACAACATCATTACCAATTACCCAGCAGCAACAATTACCTCCCATTTTCTATTCTGCAAAAAAATAAAACGAAAGAAAATCTCCTCAAAAAACAAAAAGGAAACAAAACGAACCATGAAAAGAAAATACAATAAAATGAATAAATGAATCATTTATTTAAAGTCAAATCATCTCAAATTTATTATGAACAGTTCTGTTAAGATTTTTGATTCTTTGCTTCGCATTTTCTTATGGTGGTTCTTTTTCTTTTTGTTTATGTGTTTGTTTGTTTGTTTGGTTGGTTGGTTGGTTGGTTGGGATTTTTTCTTCCTGTTTTTTAATATATTTATTCTTCAGGTTTCTTTCTCTTCTAGCGAACACCAACAGGGCTACCATCACGAATCAACTGGTCGGACGACATATCCTTAAATCTTTAGTACCAAAAACCTACAAGGAATTTCTTCTAGTCTTCCCCACCTCACCACCATTTTTGTTTTGCGGTTAATTCTCTTTTCTTCAGTGTTATTAATTGGTCATTAGACGTTTGTCACGTGTTGTGCAGTAAATCGCCTCCTCCTCTTCCTCCTCCTCTTCCTCCTCCTGCACCTCCGCCCTCTTGAAATTATTCATTGCAGGCACACAGCTGACAATTACTATACATCAACGTCTTCGCTTGTCAGATGTGCGTCATTTTTGCGGGTTCGGGAAGAAGAGATCATTCAGGTAAGGATACGGCTAGAAGTAAATCGATAAAAAAAGGGATATTTGATCGGGAAAAGAGAGAACAAAATACATGCTGAGCTAGCGAGGAAGAAAGAGTAAGAAAGAGGAAAAAGGGACAAAAGGAAAGAGAAGATTAAGGAAAATGAAGGAGAAATGAAGTTGGAAAAGCGTATGAAGAAGAAAGAGAAGGAGAGAGGAAAAATGAAAAAGGAAACGGGAAAAAGAAAAGAGAGGAAAAGATTTTGGAAATGAAGGAGAAATGATGTTGGAAAGGTGAATGAAGAAGAAAGAGAAGGACAGAAATGGAAAAATGAAAAAGGGAAAAGAAAAGAGAAGAAAAGATTAAGGAAATGAAGAAGAATTAATAATGGAAAGGCAAATGAAGAAAAAATAGATGAATAAAGAAAAAAGGAAAAAGAAAAAGAAAAGAGAAGAAAAGAAGGAAAAGAAAAAAAATTAAAGAGAAGATTAAGGTAGTTAAGGAGAAATGAAGTTGGAAATGCGTGTGAAGAAGAAAGAGAAGGACTGAGAAAAATCGAAAAAGGAAAAGGAAAAAGAAAAGATTATGGACATTATGAAGGAATAAAGAAAAGAAAATAGCCAGAGAGAGGGAGAGAGAGAGAGAGAGAGAATAAAAGAAGTAGAACATTTTTAAAATGTAAAGGGTATAAAAAGAAAAATGGAAGAGAAGGAATGATAAAATGAAGAAGAAAAAAAAAGAAAAAGTTAAGAGAATATAGAAGAAAAGAAGAAAAGAAACGAAGAAAAAAAATTCTTGAACGAAGAAAGGAAATCAAAAAGAAAGAAATGAAGGCCCAGAAAGAAAGAAAGAAAGAAAGAAAAGACAGGAAAGACGATGGATTAATAAATTGATTTTAATGGTATATCAACCTCTCCAGGCTTATTTCATTCTCAGAAGTTATGAAATTGAATTCAATCTATATTTATACTTACATTTTTTAAGTTGTTTCTTTAGAGATTTTTGTGCACAGTTACAAGATATCAAGTATTCCTATCTCATCATCATCATCATCATGTCACACTATCAGCACAGATATTCCTGACCCTCTTTCGTCACACATCCCTATCGTCCATTACTTTCGGCAGATCCTCAAGGCTACATCCCGTATCGACACAGAGTTGCTGTATGTAGATTTGAACTGTACGTCTTGCTTTTGCTTGTCCATGTGAAGGGGTCTACAGAAGTACATCACTCACGAGCTCGTCCCTATTTCTCCAGCAGTGTCCTGCGTGTCTGGTTCATCTAATTTTGATAGTTTTCGTGATGGGTGGTTGGTGGCCGTATAGCTGCTGCTTTGTGGGGTGTTGTCTCCAGAACTTGTTCAATATTGCATGCAGCATTCTTGTGTAATTACCGCCAAGCTTTTTCCCCATCCGTTTAGTCAGCGTCCAAGAAGTGCATCTATATAGCAGTATCGATACGATCGCCGCTTGAAAGAAACTGCGCTTCATTTTATCGGTCAAGTCTGACTTCCATTTGACCGATAGCTGTACATGCCTTTGCTCGTCGCGTGTTGATATCAGTCTCGGTTGATGAGATACTGCTCCCTAGGTAGGTGAACTTGTCAACTAGTTTCAAAGTGCTACCATTTAGTGTGGAGATGTTGCCTGTTTGATTAAAGCACATATATTCCGTCTTGTGTGCATTGACATGGAGGGTGATAATTTAATAGTTTTGAATATTATCTACTAGTAATAAATCATGGGGTTACAAGTAACTATTTTTGTTTAATAATAGTCATCTGTTTATATGGTTTTCTTATATGGTTACAACTAATATTAACCCTCAGTAAAAAAAAAAAAAAAATCAAAACTATACATTTAAGCGTCTATTCTTTATGCTAATAATTTCCAGCAATATGGTTTCAAGTATTCCTATTCAATACAAATAATTTTTAAGCAGATCTATTCAACTCATAGATGGAACTCTAACAGGCACTGCCATTCTTGGACAGAGTTGACCTGAGAGTAATGTCAGCGAAATAGTAACTGACATTCTTTCCGAACATTAGAACTTATCATCAGATGTAATTTAATTTCATAAAAAAAAAAAAAAAAAAAAAATTAAGGGGGGGAGTCTTACCCTCCTGCAGGGGATATCATCAGTATATTCTCAGGTCCACCGACGGAACTGAAAAGACAGGAAAGTATTTGAGGGATGTCATCGTGACAAAGAAAGAGAACTAAATCGATAAAAAATGAAGATTTCAAAGGGACAAAGGAAAAGAGAAAAAGACAATGGAGAATGAAGAAGATAAAGAAGAGGAGTCGAGTAATGAAAGATAGAGTGAAGAGGAGAATGAAAAGGGAAAAAAGATGAAAGACATGAAGATTCAGGGAATAGATAGATAGATAGATAGATAGAAAGAAAGAAAGAAACAGATAGATAGATAGATAGATAGATAAAAAGAAAGAAACAGACAGACAGACAGATAGATAGATAGATAGATAGATAGATAGATAGATTAAAATAAAGCAAAATTATTTACAGACTGATAGATAGATAGATAGATAGATAGATAGAAACAGATAGATAGATAGATAGATAGATAGAAGTTGACAGATGAAAAAACGGAAAAGAGAAAAGGTGACAGGATTGAAAAATACTTGAAGGAATAGAGAAAAAAGATAAGAAGTCAAATAAAGAAAAAACAGATGATAGCTTGTGTGAATGTGTGTGTGTGTGTGTGTGAGAGAGAGAGAGAGAGAGAGAGAGAGAGTATATTGACTAGAATGTTGGTAGAAATAGGGAAAAGGCGAAAGAAGAAAGATGTGAAAGCGGATATATATATATATATATAGAGAGAGAGAGAGAGAAAGAATGATGGCAACTGTTTTATGGAATATCAGCCCTTGTTCTTCATTGAATGCCAAATCCTGTTCATATATTTGATACAAAGTCTAACATAAAGTTGGATAGGTTTCGATCCCAACTTCAAGCGTCCTATGTGTCTAGCCACACTGAAGAGTTGTGATACAACGAAACAGTCTGTCTGTCAATGACAATATATATATATATATATATATAACCCCTCAGTACGAGCAGGAAATGACACAAGGTAAAATTTTAAGCGGAGTTTAACAGGTTTTTTTCCAGAATTTTCCTTCTCCTAGATTGATTGACATACCAAGGTTAAGGAGATGAGGCTGCCCTACTATTTACTCATGACTGCAGAGGGAATAAAAAGAATTTATATCTTTCCTAACGGTGTTGCACTAATTAAAATGCAAGCAGCCACGTCCAGGTTTTGAACTCTGGTCATCGTGTCCGTTTCCTATAAACATAATATCCCGAGTACTTCCTAAAAAAAAAAAAAAACATCGCTCGAGATTTGACACAAGGCCGAAAATGTGGGACATCCAGTTTATATATATATATATATATATATATATATATATATATATATATATAAAGAGTGTGTGTGCGCACGCGAGCGTGGTTTCCTGGCGTATATTTTGTAGGTAACTTTGTTTTAAAGCAATTTATTTGAGCTCATTTATTTGCACACGGTAAAATCGTTTCAAGTATTCCTATCTAACTCTACTAATTCTATTTTACATTAATATGTTCTACACGCGGCTAACGAAGGCATGGGCAGCTCTCGATAAGCTATCGATCATATGGAAATCAGACCTGACTGATAAAATGAAACGCAGTTTTTTCCAAGCAGCGGTCGTGTCGATACTGCTGTATGGATGCACCACTTGGACGCTAACAAAACAGCTCGAGAAGAAGCTAGACAGCAATTACACAAGAATGATTCGAGCAATATTGAACAAGTCCTGGCAGCAACACCTCACAAAGCACCAACTATACGGCCACCTACCTCCCATCATGAAAACTGTCCAAGTTAGACGAACCAGACACGCAGGACATTGCTGGAGAAGCAGAGACGAGCTCATAAGTGATGTACTCCTATGGACCCCCACATATGGCCGAGCAAAATCAGGACGACCAGCTAGAACATACATACAGCAGCTATGTAAGGATACGGAGTGTAGCCCTGAAGACCTTCCATAGGCGATGAACGATAGGGAGAAGTGGCGAGACAGGGTCAGGGACATCTGTTCTGGCGGCACGACATGATGATGATGATGATGATGATCTACACAATTAAATGGTTTCAGCTATTGCTATTTAACATTTGTAATTCTATTTATCAAGTATTCTTATCTAAAATAAATAATTTGCTCACAACTAAATGATTGGTTTTGTTTTTCTTTATTTAATGACATATCAACCTTCGTGGGTTATTTAGAACCAAAGCCATTCTTGCAGAATAACAATAGTGACACTTTTATATACGTCTCTAGCTATATAGTTTCAAACAATTGATAATAAAGCTAAATAGATGAGTCAACAATCTTATTTAACACATGGCTCGGACCCTAAAAGGTACTAGGATTCTGGTTCTGAGAAGATTTGAAAGTAATCGTAATTTCCCATAGACTTAAGCCTCATCATCCGATGCAGTTTAGCGTCATACCAAGGTCATTCGTTAGGGTGGGGGTCTTAGTCTTTTACCGAGGGGTTGTCGGCATATTCTACAACCTTAACCGGCAGGGTGAAAAAAGAAAGAAAGAGAAGAGGAAAAGAGAGTATAGAGAATATACGGATCATGATATGGAATTAAATCTGTAAAAAAAGGAATATTTGATAGGGAAAAGAAAGAGAAAGCAAGGTGGTTAGGAGTGTAGAAGAAAACGAATATTTTCAAGGTTTCTCAAGAGGGTGGGTTGTCACTTTATCCCGAAAGCAAACACGTTGATCGCAAAAACAAATTCCGTTATTCCCAGATGTTATATTCTATTCGAACCAATCGATGAAAGAAACGAGACATCCTTTAATTTTTTAGCTAGCCCTCTCTCATGGGGATACGTTCACTCCCTTAAATCCTAAATAATTCGTCTTTACACTTAGAAAATTCTTTGTGAACAGCCTAGAATTCACATATCTCGAATCCTAAACGTTACTCTTGACCAATCCCCTGTAAAATTATATCTCCGCAAAAGTCCGACACGTCCTCCATCCAGGGTGCGAGTGTGGCGAGGAGGGTTATTACGTCAGAGAAGATAATGAACAGAGAAAAAGAAAAAGAAAATAGGAAAAGAAAAAGAGTAGAGAAATAACTCAAAGGAATAAAAGAAAAGAAAGAAAAGAAAAAAGAGAGAAAAGAAAAGAGAGAAAAAGAGAGAAAAGAAAAGAGAAAAAGAGAAAAAAAGAGAGAAAAGAGAAAAAAGAGAGAAAAGAGAAAAGAAAAGAGAGGAAAGAAAGAAAAAAGAGAGAAAAAAAGAGAGAAAAGAGGAAAAAAAGAGAAAAAAGAGAAAAGAAAAGAGAGAAAAGAGAGAAAAGAGAAAAGAAAAGGGAGAAAAGAGAAAAGAGAAAAGAAAAGAGAGAAAAAAGAGAGAAAAGAGAAAAGAAAAGGGAGAAAAAAGAGAGAAAAGAGAAAAGAAAGGGGAGAAAAGAGAAAAAAGAGAGAAAAGAGAAAAGAGAAAAGAAAAGAGGGAAAAGTGAAAAAAGAGAGAAAAGAGAAGAGAAAAGAGAGAAAAAAGAGAGGAAAGAGAAAAGAAAAGAGAGAAAAAAGAGAAAAAAGAGAAAAAAAGAGAGAAAAGAAAAGAGAAAAAAGAGAGAAAAGAGAAAAGAAAAGAGAGAAAAGAGAAAAAAAGAGAGAAAATAGAAAAAAGAGAGAAAATAGAAAAAAGAGAGAAAAGAAAAGAAAAAAAGAGAAAAAAAAAGATAGAAAAGAGAAAAAACAGAGAAAAGAGAATGGAAAACAGAGAAAAAAAGAGAGAAAAGAGAAAAAAGAGAGAAAAGAGAAAAGAAAAGAGAGAAAAGAGAAAAAAAGAGAGAAAAGAGAAAAGAAAAGAGAGAAAAGAGAAAAAAAGAGAGAAAAGAGAAAAGAAAACAGAGAAAAGAGAAAAAAAGAGAGAAAAGAGAAAAGAAAACAGAGAAAAGAGAGAAAAAAGAGAGAAAAGAGAAAAGAAAACAGAGAAAAGAGAAAAAAAGAGAGAAAAGAGAAAAGAAAACAGAGAAAAGAGGAAAAAGAGAGAAAAGAGAAAAGAAAACAGAGAAAAGAGAAAAATGAGAGAAAAGCGTAAAAAAAAAAAAAACAGAAAAGAGAAAAAGTTGAAAGAAAAAAAGTCTCTAAAAGCGCTGTATGCGAAAAGAGAGGAAGTGAAGAATGTGGAAGTAACAATCTGTAACCTGTTCAGTATCAGTGGCTGACCAGCTTATTTCAACTTTCTGATGCCCAGTCGGCTAAAAGAACAGTAGTGGTACTATTTACCCCATTAGCAGGGAGGATAAGAGGGTTCATACCTTTCCCAACGGTATTTGCCCGAAAGTGAACGTAATAGCGCGACTGGAGTACGAACTCGCTTACTACGATTCCGCAGTCCATCGCTTTAACCATTACACCACGAGGATACCCCCCGACACCTCCTGGGCCACCCCACGGGCAACATCTGGTGAGTGAGTACCGAGTAGCTTCAGGGTAAACCAGTAAGAGATCCTTATATCGCAGGATGATATATACCGACATCACTGCTTTGGGGTTTTGTCATGGAGAGTTAACCCTAAAACAAACTGCAAAGGCAGACCCCTAACTATTGGTGGTATGCAACAATTGTAAAGATTCAGTTCGTTTTTCTATGTCGACAGATTTCAACTGCGTAAGCCAAAAGGGTGATGATAGTAACTACACAATCCAAGACGTTCTGCTCTCTTTCCATACTCTTGACGAAAAAAAAAAATGAGGATGTCGAATTCGATATCTACTATCAACCTTGACATAATATTATATCTTAGAGCTGACAAATTAGTACTGGGTCTTTTAACATTTTTCTTATTCTGAGCCAAAACAGTGGGATTCTGGTGAGGGTCATTTTCACTAGATAAGTAAATCTGCGGGATTAATCTACAATTCTCAACTCTATGAATAGGCCTCAAATATTCACACGCATACACACAAACACACACATAGAAAGAAGATATCAACTTATAGACATGTACTCGTATCTATAAACTTTCCTTGTTCACAAGCTACCACGACAAATTGACTAGTTTGGTTATTCAAATGCATCATCTGAATCATAATCGTCCTAATAAAACAGATTCCTTTGAATCGCTCTCATCATCCATCCCTATCGTCCATTACTCCAACTAGTCTTCAAGACGGCATCTAGTTTCCGCACTAAGCTGATGTGTGAATGTTCTAGCTGATCAAACAACACAGGTGTGTCCTTGGGTAGGAGTCCATTAAAGAACGTCGCTGATGAGTTAGTTCTTACTTCTCCAGCATGTCTTGTTTGTCTTGTATTATTTGTGCGATGAGTGGTGAGTGGTTGCTGATTTGTGGGGTGCCATCATCAAGATTTCTTTCAAAACATAACGTAGCACACTTGTGCATTTCTTGCTTTTTATCACAGTGTTTCGTTAGCGTTTCAATGGTTCATCCATACAGCAGTACCAACACTGTCACAGCTTGGAACGAAATTCAATTTTATTGTTTTAGAGCGATCTTATTTTCATATGATTGACGACTTATCAATAGCGGTCCACATCTTCGTTTTGTGTGTGTTGACATCGCTTTCTTCATCAGATTAAAAACTAGTCTTACTTTAGTTTACAGATAATCTATGATTGATTGGTTTTTATGGTGTGTTAATCCATCCTGGATTATTTTACGCCAAGAGGTTAGGGAGAAAAATATGTTTAATTTTCCAACCCGTTCGACCGGGCAGGATTCGATATACCTCGATCACTTTAAAAGCAGAGTTTAGCAGGTTTGAATTCAAAGTTTTCCTTTTCATATAACGCAGCCTGTCCTATTAATTATCTATTCCAAGATTAAATTGTGATTTTTTCCAGTTAAAGAGAGAATCATTGGATTCATACTTTTCCCGATAGTATTGGCACAATGTGAAATTCAAACAGCCGCGTCCAGGGTTTGAACTTGGAACGCTGAGTACAATATTCGTTTATGTTTACTTTTTTCGTGTTTTTTTTTGTTTTTTTTTTTGTTTTTTTTGCGCATGATGGTAAGACAACAAGTGTTCTTATCGAATACTTATATTTTTTTAAACATATTATCGGAGAGGAATTTGCAATAAAGGCGCTTCAACAACAGACAGTCCAGTTGGTTAAGACGGTAGAATACACCGACTGCATCTCTGCGGAGGGGTAAAACTCCCCAAACGAATGTCATGATATAATATTAAACTATCTGATGGCGAGGCTCCAGTCTTGGAGATTTAGGGAATCTGAACTACCTCTTCATTGCCATCACTCCCAGGTCCACTGTGACTCGGAGTGGTAGCACTTGATAGGGACCTGTATATGGGTCAAATTGAACTGTCGGACTATTTGAACTGTGTGCAAACTAATAACAAACTAAATAGAATGGTTAGAAAAATAACAGTTATATCAATTAACTGTGTGTAAATAAATGACAGATGTTTAAGTGAATTGTTATTGGTACATTACAATACTTGGAACCATTTAATTGTGTGCAAACAAAGGAGTAATGTTAAATAGAAAAATTAGTGTTAAATAGCAATACTTGTAAACATTTCACTGTGTGCAAACAATGAGTGATATTGACTAGAATTATTGGAGTTGTATAGGAATAATTGAAACCAT
>CAUZXS010005340.1:0-55000 GCA_963585895.1 Sepioteuthis lessoniana | reverse complement strand
CTGAAAAAGAGTTTGCGGGAGAAATAAATCGATAGAGAGAGAGAGAGAATGTTTATGTGTGGGTGTGTGTGTGTGTGTGCGTGTGTGTGTGTGTGCGTTAGAGCGAGAGAAAGAGAGAGAGTGTGTGTGTGTGTGTGTGCGTTAGAGCGAGAGAGAGAGAGAGAGAGAGAATACGAGGGGGAATTAAAGAAGAGAAAACAGACAAATAAGAAAACAAACGAAAAAAAAAAAATAAGGAAATGAAATATTAAGATATTTCAAGCAACATTACTAGCCTTTAGTAAAGGAAAATCGCGGGAAAATATCGAACGGACCTGAGCTCACTAAGAGGTCCAATGGGGCTGGGGGAAAGCGAATGGGTCTGAAAATGGTAGTTGGTCAGTAAACATGCTTTCGAGACAGGAAATGGTCATCTGTTGAATCTGGTATTGACAGGACAGACATACAACGCGGCTCGACCGACTGTGTAGTTAACGCTCTGTGTACACGAGAGTTGAGATTGTATTTACTTCAGAATAAACGGTTTGGGTGGTTTAGTTAGAGAGCATCTGCAAGAAAAAGAGGGGGAAAATAGAACAAGGGGCTGAGATCGAGTGGAGGGTATGGCTGGGGAGGAAATAACAAGTTTCGAAAATAGAAAAGGACAGATAGCAACGTCATCAGATAGTTTAATCAATAGATCTCCCTACATTTATAGGCCCCTGATTCGATCTCTCTATCAGTAAATACTAGTACATTGGTATGGATTTGACTAAACAGGTATGTTGATAAAGCCATGCACTCATTCCTTACAGATATTACTATTTTTATCATTAAGGGTTTTCGGACTACTGTCTTCATCTTTATTGTTATTTCCACAGCGTTTCGGCCGATGTGTCCTGCGGCCTTATTCAGGTGTTCGTCGAACTCGGGAACCTACACGGAACTTCGAACTACGTCCTTTTTTTAATCCAATTGCTATATAACCAGGTACAAGTGTTATATATTCCTGTATTGTTACTCGGCTGCAGTCAGGATTGAACCAGTAACCTCCAGATGATTGTCTCCTTAGAAGCTTAGGGAACCAACGCCTATAACCGTTATGCTATGTGTCCTGCTGGACAGGTTAGGGGGAATTTGGGGGGCTTGAGTAGAAGAAAGAACACAGCGAAAGCAAAACTGAAAGCTGCAAACCAACAAGAAAGAATAAAACTGTGGAAACAGCACTTCGAAAACCTACTAGGAAACTCACCGAAAATAACACATGAACCAATCACCAGAATAATTAGTAAACAATTAGACATTAAACTAGGACCGTTCACACAAGAAGAACTCGACTCGGTTCTCAGAAAAATTAAAAATAGGAAAGCTGCAGGGTTGGACGAGATTCCCCCAGAAGTATGGAAGACCAGACAATTCGACGACATACTGCTCAGACAATGCAACGCAGTATACAATCGAAATCCGATAGATAGATGGATGAAGGGATGCATACTCCCCTTCCCTAAAAAGGGGGACCTCGGATTAGCCAAAAACTACCGAGGCATAACACTTACATCCATAGCAGCCAAAATCTACAATGCTCTACTACGAAACCGCATAGAACCCAAAATCGACAATATACTTAGGAAAAACCAAAATGGCTTCCGAAGAAATAGATCCACGACTCACAAATATTAACCATCCGTAGAATCCTTGAAGGTGTACGGGCAAAAAACCTACAAGCGACATTAATATTTGTCGATTTTACCAAGGCCTTCGATTCCATTCACAGAGGAAAGATGGAACAAATCCAACTAGCGTATGGCATACTTAAAGAAACCGTAGCAGCAATAACGATTCTCTATAGAAACTTCAAAGTAAAAGTACGATCACCAGATGGAGACACAGAATACTTCGACATTGTAGCAGGAGTACTACAAAGGGACACTCTAGCTCCGTACCTCAGCCGGAAGCATAGGCCTCTATGTTAATGCACACAAAACGGAATATATGTGCTATAATCAAACGGGTAACATCTCCACTCTAGACGGAACCCCTCTTAAACTAGTAGACAAATTCACTTACCTTGGAAGCAACGTCGCATCAACAGAAAAGGACATCGACACGAGGTTAACGAAAGCATGGACAGCTATCAATAGGCTATCGATTATATGGAGATCGGACCTAACCGATAAAATGAAACGCAGTTTCTTCCAGGCAGCGGTCACATCGATACTGCTATATGGGGGCACTACATGGACTCAAAACGGCTGGAGAAGAAGCTAGACGGTAATTGCTGCGAGCAATCTTGAACAAGTCCTGGCGGCACCACCCCACAAGACACCAACTGTACGGCCACCTGCCTCCTATCACGAAAACTATTCAAGTTAGACGAACCAGACATGCAGGACACTGCTGGAGAAACAGGGACGAACTCATAAGAGATGTACTCTTATGGACACCCACACATGGCCGTGCAAAAGCAAGACGACCAGCACGAACATACATTCAGCAGCTATTTGAGGATACAGGATGTTGTCCTGAAGACCTGCCTAGGGCGATGAACGATAGGGAGGAGTGACGAGAGAGGGTTAAGGATATCCGTGCTACCAGCACGACATGATGATGATGATAAACTTAATCTTCTTACTTGACTAAGATTACTACTATTATGCATGTTTTCTTTTTCCCTGTGCTCATATTCAGATTTGATTTTATTTCATATTACCTTTTTAATTATCGGTTCGACAAACACCTGAAGAAAGCCGGTTGACATATCGACCAAAACGTAGTGGAAATAACAATAAAGATGGAGACAATAGTCCGAAAACCCTTAATGATAAAAATAATCAAGTTTCGTCTCAGAAATTTAGATGGTTGGTTGGTTTATTGGGTTTTATGGCATGTCAACCTTTGTAGGTTATTTAACGCCAAATCCATTTTTATGTAAATCTGTTCTTTTTAAAACAATTCAGTTTAGTGTAAGTACACAGTTTAATGGTCAAAAACATTTCTATTTCAAACTCTTCAAGCAGTTATATGTAACAATTCAGTTAAGTGTAAATACAGTTTTAATGTCGAAAAACAGTTTTATATCAAATAATTCAGTTAAGCATAAGCACGCAGTTTAAATGTAAGTATGGTTTAATTGTCAAAAACATTTTTATTTCAAGCTATTCAGTTTATTCAAACAATTCAATTTAGCATTAATATGCTGTTAGTTCTATTTAACCCATAGATAGGGCCCTATCAGGCGCTACCACACCGGGCCAGAGTGGACCTGGGAGTGATGGCAATGAAGGGGTACTCTGCATTCCCCAAAGCTCCAGCACTGCTAAAACCTCACCATCAGATTGTTTAGTGTCATATCTAGGACACTTGTTAGGGGGGTGGGTCCTTCCTCTCTGGAGAGAAGCAGAATTTGAGCCTCATC
The DNA here is from genome assembly GCA_963585895.1 of Sepioteuthis lessoniana. Lineage (NCBI taxonomy): Eukaryota > Metazoa > Mollusca > Cephalopoda > Myopsida > Loliginidae > Sepioteuthis > Sepioteuthis lessoniana. The sequence continues at coordinate 51,606 of CAUZXS010005340.1, read as the reverse complement.
TCTATTAATGTTAACGTCATAACCGGAATATTCTTTTTTTGTGGTTTAGAGTCTGACCTCTCTGTAGTGGATGCAGTCGATTTATATATATAATGCCATGGAATTAAATATATATATATATATATATATATATATATGATATATACATATATATATATTTATTTATTTATTTATTATGGCATTAAATATATATTTATATCTCATATATGTGTGATATATACATATATATATATTTATCTATTTATTTATTATGGCATTAAATATATATTTATATCTCATATATATTCATTTATAATTATTATATAATATCTCTATCCTATATACTCTCCATATTATATTGCACTTGGTTCGACACAAACTCACAAAGTGATTTACTGACAACAAATACTGTTGTAAAAGTACGATCACCAGATGGAGACACAGAATACTTCGACATTGTAGCAGGAGTACTACAAGGGGACACGCTGGCTCCGTACCTCTTTATCATTTGTCTAGACTATGTACTTAGAATATCGATTGGCAAAATCAAAGAGAATGGCTTCGAACTGACGAAGAAAAGAAGCAGAAGATACCCCCGCAACAACAATTACCGACGCCGACTACGCCGATGACATAGCGATACTGGCAAATACACCTGACCAAGCCGAAACACTTCTGCATAGTTTGGAACGAGCAACAGCAAGCATAGGCCTCCATGTTAATGCACACAAAACGGAATATATGTGCTATAACCAAACGGGGGACATCTCCACTCTAGAAGGAACCCCTCTTAAACTAGTAGACAAATTCACGTACCTAGGAAGCAGCGTCGAATCAACCGAAAAGGACATCGAAACGAGGTTAACGAAAGCATGGACAGCTATCAATAGGCTATCGATTATATGGAAATCAGACCTAACCGATAAAATGAAACGCAGTTTCTTCCAGGCAGCGGTCACATCGATACTGCTATATGGCTGCACTACATGGACGCTAACAAAACGGCTGGAGAAGAAACTAGATGGCAATTACACAAGAATGCTGCGTGCAATCCTGAACAAGTCCTGGCAGCAACACTCCACAAGACACCAACTGTACGGCCACCTGCCCCCTATCACGAAAACTATTCAAATTAGACGAACCAGACATGCAGGACATTGCTGGAGAAGCAGAGATGAACTCATAAGAGATGTACTCTTATGGATCCCCACACATGGCCGCGCAAAAGCAGGACGACCAGCACGAACGTACATTCAGCAGCTATGTGAGGATACAGGTTGTTGTCCTGAAGACCTACCTGGGGCGATGAACGATAGGGAGGAGTGGCGAGAGGGTCAGAGATATCCGTGCTGCCAGCACGATATGATGATGATGATGATATATATATATATAAGGTAATGTATTAAAGAGACAGTAGACTAGATTGAACTGAAGGAATATATCCGTAGCTTATATGAGAGTTTACAGTGAAATATGAAGAGTGTTTTAGAGTTGGTTCAATAAAGGTATTTTACAGGTACAAGCCAAAGAGTTGGCAAGTCTATCAGAGAGCGATTAACGCATTTTTCCCCAGAAGTAGTCTGACACCGTCCATTTATATCTTTACCGGTGTCATACTAAAAAGAGTCACTGAGTGTATAGTTCCGGTGTAACAAAGAGAAAATAAAAACTCTTATGAAAATAACGAGAGATGAGGGTCTTTCGTTGGTGTCTGTTTTTCTGTTTCGCTTTCTCTTTTGCTATTGGACAAGTTTCTGTTTAATTGGCAGGTCCGAATCATCAGGCGGAAGTTATGTTCGGCCAGAATGGATTGGGAGTTGAAAGGGAGGGCGCTCGAAATGGGGGTGGAGTAATATAAACCTTTGTTTATTCCGTTCAAAACTTGAAAAGTGCCCGGCAAATTCTAATTCATCCATTCAACACCAACGTCCCAGTTTTGCTTACGGTTGAACGACGCAGACAGATCGAATAAGAGTGAGGAGGATGGATATAGAAGTAAGGGAAAATTTGTTATTGACATAGGGATACGGAGAGGCATAGAAAGATATATATATATATATATATATATAGAGAGAGAGAGAGAGAGTGGGGGGGGAGTCTTTCGGGGAACCAAAAAGAAAGACAGATAGATTAGCTAAAAAGAAAAAAAAGAAGTGAAGGATAGAGAGGAGGATTATAAAAGAAAGAGGGAGAATAGCGGACTTAAATGAGAAATAGGTAGAGAGACAGAAAGACAGAGAGAGAGAGAGAGAGAGAGAGAGACCGAGTGATAATGCGAAAAATAGAAAGAGAGATATGGCAAGGAAAAGAAAGAGAGGAAGCGAAAAAAAAGAGAGAAAGAAAGAGAGAGAGAGAGAGATGAATAAAAGAAGTGAAAAATAAAAAAAATAGAGATGATGATGATGATGATAAAAAAGAAAGAAAGAGACAGACCGAAGATGATGATGATGATGATGATGGGAAAAGGTTAAAGAGAGAGAGAGAGAGAGAGAGATGAATAAAAGAAGTGAAAAGAAAAAGAGAGATGATGATGATGATGAAAAAGAAAGAAAGAGAGAGAAAGAAATTGATGATGATGATGGGAAAAGGTTAAAGAGAGAGAGAAAGAGAGAGAGAGATGAAAAGAAGATGTGAAAGAGAAAGAGATGATGATGATGATGATGGTGAGAAAAAAGGAAAGAGAAGGATTATGAATATAGTGACCGAGAGAGATGATGAAAAATAGAAAGAAAGAGATAAAGAATCAAAAAAGGAAGAGAGAGACATTAGATCATTAGAGAAGAAATAAGTGAAACGAATGATGGAAAAGAAAGAAAGAAAGAAAGAAAGAAAGAAAGAAAGGATGAATCGACTAACGTTGTATTAGTTTGGCATAAGGCAAGAATATGTGGCACTCAGTGGGAATCAAAATCGCTAACAATGGCTTTTTAGCCTAACTCACGTATCATTAAATTACGTTCCTCCAAAGCAAAGTAAAACTTATGCAATTTCATTAAGAATTCTTATTTGATTATTATCATTAATAGATATTATCAGTAAACAGGCCTTAATGTAAATATTTCGCTTACGGTAATATGGATTCAAAAAACAATGTGGTTCTATGCTCGTCACGGAGCCCAATGTGGTGTGACTACTAGTCATAGTACTACTAGCTGTTGTGTTCGTGACTACCACATTAGCTTCCGACTGTTTGCTTTGTCAAAGTTTTTCTGTGCCCACGCTGTGTTTGAAAGATGCACGAAGTGGGGTTGACACAATTCAGCCGGATCTTCTTCTGACGGTCAGGTAATATGAGTGGCTAGATTGTCCAGCAACTCAAAGAATAAAGAAAACTGTTGTTTACAAACAACAAAAATGTTGTTTCTTTTTTATTGAAGCACGTTTGTAAGACAAGAAAATAATAAGTAAATGAGGTTTGCTTTCCTGGCAAAAAGAAGAAGAAAGAATATCGAGAGAGGAAGAGTGTCGATGAGGTGGGGTTAGTATGACACTGTCTCTAAAGTTTAGGACTTTGAATTTTTGGAAAGTCTGAAGGTTGTTCGGAGTGCCTCGGGTCTAGAAAGGAAGGGATGCTTCTTTGGCAATCTTGAGTTTCTTCTTGGTCCCTTTTCTCATCCGATCTGATGATTCGTTTTACCATCCTATTTTTATTGATCAATATCTGGACTAAAAAAAGATTTCTGATTGGTTGTCCAATAATAGACAAGTAGGAGTCATATTCCCATTGGTCAACTATTTCTGTAATATAATGGCCGAGGGATTTCGTTTTATATATCTTGCCTTTGGGTTTAGTTAGGCTGAGAACCTTTCGGCTCAGCACATGAGTTAGTTAGGTGCAAAATTGAGCATAGGTGTTGACGCACGCGTGTGGAGGGTGTGTCATTCACAGATGTCAAAATAAAAATCCCTTAGGAATGTGAATGACGTCATGCGCTAAGGATTTTGGGAAATTTGAAAATGTCAGTCAGTTGAGAACTAGACACCGAACGAGAAGGGTCGACTTTCGGGGCTCGCAGAGGCGAGACGAATTTGCGCGCTACGGGCGCCGCACGAGATAGGGGGTTATGGAAAAGCTTGGATAGAAAGAATGTGTATCTCTCTCCTTATGTCGAAGAACCTTTAAACTCAGAGGTAATAAAAAGTTTCGAACCTGAACTAAGAAGTCGTCAAGTGTTTTTCGTGTTTCGGGATTCCTATGTTCTATGTATATATATATGAACATTCTATGTACGTTTCGCATATCTGTATCATGGCTATGGTACATTTCTGTTAAATTTGAATACCATTATCTTAAGAGCCAGTGAGATTCAAACTCATTTAAAAGAGGTGAATTCTTTATTAACAATATAAAGAATTCAATATGAATGTTTTAAGTGCCAATACGAGGTGCATACGATAAGTTCCCAGACTTTTTTTGTACAGGCATTTAAAATTGTCGTAGACTCTTGAAAATTCAGTGCCTCGTATCGGATTTTTTTCCTCTCGTGTGCTTCCTCCTGGTTTTCTTCCCAGGAGACTGTCAATTCTATGAGGAGGACACTCTTCTATAATCGGGCCATGCTAGTGTCTGGCCGCTCTTCTGTTTGAATAATGTGAACTGGAAATTGTAGAGATGTCTTGAGATCCGCTGAAACTTTCCAGCCACTAGCTCCATTCAGTAGCTACATATATTCATAAAGTTAATTATAATTTTAACTTTTATATCTTCTTTGTTATCATATCAATGCTGTGAAAGCAAGTGTAGCACAAAATGATTCTAAACATTATTTTAAATAGATTTATTTAAATCATAGATACTACCACTTTATTTCAGAATGTGTTGGGGGTAATAGTTCCAAAGGTGTGACTCAAAATTACACCTAACTTCGGAAATGGAGCCCCACCCACCAAAATTATTTAGGTTAGGCTTCTTCTTAAACTGATTCGTTCAATCCTTTCTTCAGGTTTTCGTTTTAAAAATTATTTTCCTTTCACTGACATTTTACACAGAGCTCGTAGACTACTAGGGGGCTGCACACCACACGTAGCGAAACCTATCTTAGGGCTACGCACAAATGTCGATGTTACTGATCTAGGTTCTCTTCTAAATAATAATGTGGACTGGACTCTTTACCTTTGTTATGAAAAACAATCTAGGAGAAGGAAAACCAACTTAACCCCACTTAAAAATACTCCCAGATCCACTCTAAACGGAAAGTTGTAACTGTCTGAATGTAATCTGCGGGTCAAATAGATTTGTTTGCAAATTATTTGTATCAGATAGGAATACTTGATATCATATAACAGTATGCAAAAAGCTCTAATGAAACGTAAAAACATCTAAATAAAAAAAAAAAGCTCTAATGAAAGCATAAAACATCTAAATAAAAAAAGTTTGCAATTCACTTACCTTCGTTCATAAAGTAACCCCTGATGAGTCGTCATGCCGTTAAAATCAATCAACCTATCCACTTAAAATGACCTTGTGTCACAGTCTGCCTCCTGAGGAGGAGGTGGATTAATGTGTACATTCTCCTCTTTAATTTGTGGTGACTCATTTTAGTCGAACGTTTTACATCATATAAGCATTTAGTGCCCTACCCCTCCATGATTGACACAAGGTCATCTTTAAGTCGAGTACTTCTGGTTTTAATTCAGAGCTTTCTTTCTTCTCGACGTACAAATTGCAAGGTTCCCTCTTTCTTTATTGTTTAAGAGTGTCTATTGATTTGTATCGCTTTAATAGCCCACGAAACCTTCCGACCGAGAGGCCCACGCCAAGTATCTTTGATATTGGCGATTTTTAGAGACGCACATCAAAATAGATAAGTATCGTGTCTATTATCTCCTGTTACCGTAACAGCAGGTGCGATGCCGTGAGTCTGTTTTCGAAAGCCGAAGAACAAAGTCAATAACCGATTGTACGTTAATGGCATACCTTGGGCGAATCTTCCTTTGTAAACATCCCTAGCTGAAAGAATCGTGGCTTTTAGCCTAGCAGGGGTCTGTCGAACCCAATTAGCTAGCATATGATTTTAAAGCATAAAGCATTTCGAAAGAGCCGCTTGAGAATATGATTAGCTCAGGAACACGAGAAAATATTCTGCATGCACAAAGTTAAAGAAACGATGCATTTTTGGAAGATATTTCGGCGTTGTCCACCACATGTTACTGAATTGAATACACTGGCGGGAAAAAGCAAACTAATAGAGGGCCGTGTTCGTCTTAAGAAGAAGCGAATACATAGCAAAAGCAACGTTCCTAAATATAAGATCCTTGTTATCTATTTTTCACGAAGAGAAACTATTTCGAATTTTTGTAAGATGACATTGTTGATATATTAATGTTGATATTAATTTTTGACGGGTATTTTTTTACTTGGTTTTAGTTGCTTTTCATAGCAAAATTTTCGAACAACAATTTCTAAATAGCAGTATCCTTTTAATTAGATAGTATTGTCAGCCATCATTTCTCTTGGCGAGTAATTCTGTTTTTACTTCTCTTTTTTTTTTCTGTTTTTACTTTCTCTTCATTATCCGCCATTAACAGATTATCCTAACTAACTTTTATCTCGGCAATTTTTAGGAAAACATGTAGAAACAAAATAATGAAAATACTGTGTATATTAACGTCTTTCTGTGTTGTCCATAACATGTTATTTATTATATAATAGCCGAGGGATTTCGGTTCATGCCTTTGAGTTTAGTTAGGCTGAGAACCTTTCGGCTCAGCACATGGGTTAGTAAGGTGCAACATTGAGGCAGGTGTTAACGCGGGTGCGCGCGGACGGATGGAGGTGTCACTCAGATGTCATAATAGTCCGAGACGAAACGGGGTGACAGGGTGCGGGTGACGTCACGCACCGGGAGCGCGCGAAGGTTTGTGTGAGAATCTGAAGAGAGTTAGAGAGTTGGAAACTAGACACCAAACGAGAAGGATCGATTTTTGGAGCTCGCAGACGTGAGGCGAACTTGCCCCCTGTGGCGAGACGGGGGCCAAATGAATAAGACAGCATAGAAGATTGTCTCTCTCCTCTTTATGTCGAAACCTTTAACTTAAAGTTAATAAAAAGGTTTCGTACCTGAACAAGAAGTCGTTACGTGTTTTCGAATTTCGAGATTCCTATGTTCTTTATATGTTCTATCGTTATGAACATTATATGTCTATTTCGCACATAGCGTTAATTGTGAATATGGTACATATTGAGCTGAACACACTATACAGAAGAAATAAAACAAACTGCGTTTGCCCAGTCGTCTAGGAGGGTGGCTGTAGAATCCACCGACTGCACATCTGCAGAGGGGATAAGACACCCCCTAACGAGTGTTCAGGATATGATACTAGATAATCCGATGGTGAGGCTCCAGTTATGCTAGATATTTGGAGAATGAGGAGCACCCCCTTTTTTTGCCATCACTTCTATTTCCGCTCAGGTCCGGAGTGGTAGCACCTGACAGCGCCCTCTAGCTGCATCAAATAGAACTGTTTGATCATTTAACTGTCTATAAACAAATAACTGATATTTAATTGAATTAATATTGATACATAGAAATGCTTGGAACCATGTAACTGTATGCAAACGAAAGAGTTACGTTTCCCCAGTCGGCTGGGGCGGTAGAATACACCGACTTCTTCTCTGCAGAGGTGTAAGCCCTCCCCCAACGAGTGTCCAAGATATGACACTAATGAATTTGATGATGAGGTTCCAGTGATGCTGGAGCTTTGGGGAATGGGGCGTACCACTTCATTGCCATTGCTCCCAGGTCCACTCAGGCCCTGATTGGTAGCACCTGATAGGTCACTACCAATGGATTAAATATAAATAACGGCATACTTATGCTAAACTGAATTGTTTGACTAAACTGAATAGCTTGAAATAGAAATGTTTTTGACAATTAAACCGTACTTACATTTAAACTGCGTGCTTATGCTAAACTGAATTGTTTGAAATGGAGCTGTTTTTTGACATTGAAACTGTATTTACACTAAACTGAATTGTTTGATATAGAGCTGTTTTGATATTTAACTGTGTGTACAGAAAATATGAACTTTTACTAAACTGGATTAGCTGAATTAGAACGGATTAACTAAACTGAATAGCTTGAAATAGAAGTGTTTTTGACAATTAAACTGTGCACTTATGCTAAATTGAATTGCTTGAAATAAAACTGATTGTTTTTATAAAAATGGATTTGGCGTTAAATAACCAACAAAGGTTGATATGCAAAAAAATAAAAACCAACCAACAACAACAACAAAGACTTACGTTGAAGAGAATAATTAGAGTTAAATAGCAATACTTGTCAACACTTCACTAGTTCTAATTCATTTAAAAATGAAATTACTGACACACTAATCTTTTACTTTATATATTCATTTAGATGTAAGCAAACAAATGACTGATTTTAAATTATTACTGTTACATAGCAATGCCTGAAACCGTTTAACTGTGTGTAAAAATAAGCTTAGGCTTTTTAAAAATGTTATCAACAAAATTTTTGCAATTCATATATTTGATATACATGTATAAAGAGGATTTGGCACTAAAAAACCTATAATGGTTGATATGCCATAAAACTCAACCAAACTTAACCAAACCAAAATGTGATAGAATTTCAAACTCTCCAAGAATAATATTTCTGTTTCACCAAATGTACCTTTCTCAACATTCACAAATTATGCTGTCAACAATTATGGGATTAGCATAAGTAAGTTAGCCGACCGTATGTACAGGGAAGGCCATTACTACTTTCCCTGGATTGCTTCATCTTACCCTTTACATTATAATGCTGAGGTGCCCGTGGTGTAGTGGTTATCGTCGTAGGAAATGGACATGGCGACACGATTTCAAATCCTGGACGAGACTGATTGCATTTCACATAGCACTAATACTCTTGAGAAAGGTATGAATCCAATTATTCTCCCTCCAGCTATGGGTAAATAGTAGGACAGACTAGGTTCTTCAGACTTGGTGAGGCAACTAGTCTAGAAGAAGGAATAATCTGAATTCAAACCTATTAAACTCCGTTTAAAATTGACCTTGTGTCATATCCTGCCCGAGCGGAGAGGTTGGTAAATATGATAATGCTGAGAGTTAAGCAAGGAGGTATCAAGACCCATTTATTGAGTCTTTGGTATAACTCGTCTAGGGATTGAATCCTGATTTCCCGGACCATTTGCAAACCGTCTACCACTTTGCCAATGGGCTGGTATATTAAGTAAAGTTGGTGACCGTTGTCGGGGGCGGTCTGAAGGTAGCCATATCATTAGCTGTTACACTGAGAAGTAATAAAGGTCGCAACTCCTTTCCCTATAATGCTCCACTTTACCCTTGATACGTTACTTATAACGCTGTGCGTTAAACAAGAAGGTATCAAGTACCATTTTTTGAGTCTTTGTTATGAATCCTCCACTACTCACACACACACACACACACACATATATATATATATATATATGTGTGTGTGTTTGTGTGTGTGTAAGCTGAAATCTTTCAATATTATTTCGGGTAAGAATCCTGGTCTCTGTTTTATGGTGTTATAATTTGAAACACTGGAAGATTATATAATTCTACGTTTACTTTTATCATGAATGAATGCGATGATGTATGAATGTTTGACGTGAGTGATATATATATATATATATATATATATATGTGTGTGTGTGTGTGTGTGAGAGAGAGAGAGAGAGAGAGTATGTGCGCGTGTGTGTGTATGTGTGCGTATTCTTGCGTGTGTGATTTCTGTAAATATATATACATATATATATATATATATATATATATGCATGTATTTTTTTTTTTTTTTTTTAGGTACCGTGGCGGCAATAACGATTCTCTATAGAAACACCAAAGTAAAAGTACGATCACCAGATGGAGACACAGAATACTTCAACATTGTAGCAGGAGTACTACAAGGAGACACGCTGGCTCCGTACCTCTTTATCATTTGTCTAGACTACGTACTTAGAACATCGATTGACAAAATCAGAGAGAATGGCTTCGAACTGACGAAGAACAGAAGCAGAAGGTACCCCGTAACAACAATTACCGACGCCGACTACACCGATGACATAGCGATACTGGCAAATACACCCGACCAAGCCGAAACACTACTGCATAGTTTAGAACGAGCAGCCACAAGCATAGGCCTCTATGTTAATGCACACAAAACGGAATATATGTGCTATAATCAAACGGGGGACATCTCCACTCAAGAAGGAACCCCTCTTAAACTAGTAGACAAATTCACTTACCTAGGAAGCAGCGTCGAATCAACCGAAAAGGACATCGAAACGAGGTTAACGAAAGCATGGACAGCTATCAATAGGCTATCGATTATATGGAAATCAGACCTAACCGATAAAATGAAACGCAGTTTCTTCCAGGCAGCGGTCACATCGATACTGCTATATGGCTGCACTACATGGACGCTAACAAAACGGCTGGAGAAGAAGCTAGACGGCAATTACACAAGAATGCTACGTGCAATCTTGAACAAGTCCTGGCGGCAACACCGCACAAGACACCAACAGTACGGCCACCTGCCCCCTATCACGAAAACTATTCAAGTTAGACGAACCAGACATGCAGGACACTGCTGGAGAAGCAGGGACGAACTCATAAGAGATGTACTCTTATGGACGCCCACAAGCAGGACGACCAGCACGAACATACATTCAGCAGCTATGTGAGGATACGGGATGTTGTCCTGAAGACCTACCTAGGGCGATGAACGATAGTAAAGAATGGCGAGAGAGGGTCAGGGATATCCGTGCTACCAGCGCGATATGATGATGATGATGATGTATGCATGTATAAACAGGATTTGGCATTGAATAACCTACAACGGTTGATATGCCATGAAAGCAAAGTAAACAATTATAACAAGTAAATATTCTTAGTACTTGTAATTCATGTCCACTTATATGATATCAAGTATTCCAATCAAATACTAATAATTTGCACACAGCTATATGGTTTCAAGTTTTCTTTAGTTAATGGCATTATAACCTTTGTAAATTATTAAGTGCCAAAACCTTTCTTGTCAAATATCAGTTGTGGTTCTGTTCAAACCACATGTCGGGTGTGATAAGGGGTGGATAATTTTCCTATCCCATAGAGTCAAAATTAGTTTGGAGATCATGAAGTCCTGTTTTCAAGACGATAATTCATCTTGCAATATTGTAAGAGGGATAAAAGCCTTTTCTTTGAATAAAGTCGATGACAGGAAACAAACTGCCCGGATATCTGTCTAGTTGAAAATTTCTAGTAAAAATATAAAAACAAACATTCCATGAGAATGTTGCACGCTTCAATTAAAAAATGATTAATTACCTTTCGGGCAAGTTAAGACCACTTTGATAAATAATATTGCTTCAAACTGACAAAATCTATGTTTCGAAGAATTAAGGTTTTCGTAAAATCTCTAAGAGGAGAAATTTAGTATTGATACGAATTTGGGGTCAATGAATTGTATTATCTTTACTTTAATATTCGGTTCCTTCAAAAAAGTTTCTTCTGCATCGCTTGGAAATATGTCATGCGCCTTATCTGTTTTTAGTTTATATACTGCTAAATAAAAAAAAAGTTTGGCGCCTTATAATGATTGGTTTATTTACTGTTGAAGGAATAAAAAAAACAAAGAAAATGTTTTCTAATTTTATTTTTCCAGGGGTATTAATAACGAATCAAATCAGTGGGACCGACAGAAGAACGTACTTGCAAGTATTAATGAAATTAACTTACTAATGTACATTTCCTGGATATAGAGCTGAATGGCACAAGGTCACATGTGTAGGACATTTCGCAACGATTTAACTGGCCTTTTAAGTGTGCTTGCAAATAATCCGCCAAGTTCTTGTTCTCTGGAAGCTATTAGAGTGGTTCATGATAATTTATTAAAAGCATTACCCGTCAAAGAATTCCAAACAAAAATGTGTAGGTAAACTTCTAGGGAATTGGTTCCACTTAGGCCGTAACGACAACGGAAGAGTGTGAGTGTGGGTGTGTGGGTGTGGGTGAGAGAGAGAGAGAGAGAGAGAGAGAGAGAGAGAGAGGACACAAATATCTTCATTACATTTACATCGGAATTGTACAATTTGGCAGGATTGCAGTAGCTTTCTTTTTTTTAAAAATGGCGAGGTCTAAGTGAGTTGACCGACGTCTTTCACGCTCAGAGTAGACTCCACCCCAACAGTAATAAGAAAGGATAACACAAAGAAATATTTTTCATCTTTCAACTCTTCGACCCGTACCACTTACACTTACACGGAGGTTAATATGGCCGCCCGAACGCCGACTGAGAATCATTGGCTCGGCAAAAAGCCTACAAGGGAATAGTATAGCAAGATCTATCTCGCACTCTCCCCCTCTCTCCCTCTCTCTCTCTCTCTCTCTATATATATATATATATATATATATATATATATTGCAGTCTCTCTATCTATCTGGCAGTCTCTCTCTCTTTATCTATCTATTTATCTATCTATCTATCTATCTCTCTATCTCTCTCTCACTCACTCTCTCTCTCTATCTATCTATTTATTTCGCAGTCTCTCTCTTTCTCTCTCTCTCTCTATATATATATATATTTATATATATATATTTCACAGTCTCTCTCTGTGTCTATCTTGCAGTCTCTCTCTCTCTCTCTCTATATATATATATATATCTTTCACTCTCACTCTCTCTCTCTTTCTATTGCACAGTCTCTCTCTCTCAATCTAACTTGCGGTCTCTCTCTCTCTATCTATCTATCTATTTCGCAGTCTCTCTCTCTCTCTCTCTCTCTCTCTCTCTCTCTCTCTCTCTCTCTATGTATATATATATTTATTTCACAGTCTCTCTCTGTGTCTATCTCGCAGTCTCTCTCTCTTTCTATATATATATATATATATATATATATATATATATATTTCACTCTCACTCTCTCTCTCTCTATTTATTGCACAGTCTCTCTCTCTCTCTCTCTCTCTCTCTCTCTCCCTATATATATATATTGCAGTCTCTCTATCTATCTGGCAGTCTCTCTCTCTTTATCTATCTATCTATCTATCTATCTATCTCTCACTCACTCTCTCTCTATCTATCTATCTATTTATTTCGCAGTCTCTCTCTCTCTCTATATATATATATATTTATATATATATATTTCACAGTCTCTCTCTGTGTCTATCTTGCAGTCTCTCTCTCTCTCTATATATATATATATATCTTTCACTCTCACTCTCTCTCTTTCTATTGCACAGTCTCTCTCTCTCTCAGTCTAACTCGCAGTCTCTCTCTCTCTATCTATCTATCTATTTCGCAGTCTCTCTCTCTCTCTCTCTCTCTCTATGTATATATATATATTTATTTCACAGTCTCTCTCTGTGTCTATCTCGCAGTCTCTCTCTCTTTCTATATATATATATATATCTTTCACTCTCACTCTCACTCTCTCTCTCTCTATCTATTGCACAGTCTCTCTCTCTCTCTCTATCTATCTATCTATCTATCTATCTCACAGTCTCTCTCTATATTTCCATCTCGCAGTATCTATCAATTTATCTATCTATTTCGCAGTCTCTCTCTTTGTCTATCTCTCAATCTTCTCTCTCTCTCTCTCTCTCTCTCTCTCTCTCTCTCTCTCTCTCTCTCTCTCTATTTTTGTATATGAGAGATGCTGTCATTAATTTATGTATATTAGAAATGATGTCACTAAATGTGTTTGTTTATGTGAATGTGTCACACAGTAACGAACGGAATTATATAAAGTTAATGACTTAGTATCCACCGATTAGGCGTCTGTCTAGCGCCCAAATCAATTGGCTATGAGAAGACTTAAAAACATGGATGATAAAATCTTTTAATTCACCTAATGTCCAACGTCTTTCTCGATCAGAATACGTCAAAAGTTCCGCAATTTTGTTTCGATTACAACCAAATATTCAAGAGTTGTCAGGATCATCTTTGCAAGATTTTAAATTGTATCTCGTCATGATGATTTGATTTCTTTTCGGTCTAAAATGAAACTATTTATGACTCTGAAACGTCGAGTAATTGCCATTATTAGCTATGATTTGTAAGGGAGATAACAAAGGAAAAAGTTCGAGATTCAGAAACAGCAGACATAATTTACAAAAATCTTTGAAAGAAAGGGAATATTTATTTAACGAGACATTCACGATTTACCCACTTACATGAAGCTAGTTATGATAGAGTTTATTAAATAAAGAAAACCATAACCTGATTAATATAGATAGATTGATAGATAAGGCCCCCGGCTTCGGCTTGGCTACCTTCAGATGGGCGAGCTGCAACATTGACACATTTGTTCCCCTTGTATAGTGTTATATATTGACCCACGACCGAGCCGTCAATCAAGAGATGCACCCGTGTAAATAAGCGGAAGAACAGCGGCAGCAGGTGGATGTTGGATAATAATATAACCAGGCGTCCTGGTGGTTTGAGTCAGTTGGGGACAGGATGCCAGCGGAGTGAGAACCAACTCCAGACAGGGGGCTTGGGCCCTTAGTGACCCACGGTTGAGCAACCTCAGCCAAGATGAGGAAGAAGTGCTGCTATGAACAAAGAAGAACTTGGGTCAATATTGTAGTCCGTCCAGTGTCTCCAACTCATCTCTCACACACAAGAAACATCAACCCTTTCGAGAATAAAGTGTGAGAGATATATTTTTTATAAAGAAGTGTATTCGCTCGTTGTTGAAGTCGTCATTAACGGTTAATGATGTTTCCGCATCTACGTGTATATTTGTATATGCATACGTGCAGTTATATTATGGGTATACAACAATAGCACTGAACCTTGCTGTCCAGTTTAAGCTATAAGCAGGCATACGTGTCTGGACCCAGATTTGTGTCCAAGACCATCAGGCCCAGATTTGTGTCCAAGACTCATCAGGCCCACATTGCACTAAGTGGGTCGATGACCAGCAGAGGTCGAGCTTCGACTCATGCCCGACATTTCCCTTCCCTAAATCCTCACTATAATTATTGACCTTGTGTCAGGTCCTGTCTAATGGGAGGCAGCGTCAAATAACTTTATATATATATATATATATATATATATATTATTGTCCTTTGAGAGTTTTTTTTACACGAGCGTTTACTGATGGTTATTCGCTGGAGTTTGAATGAGAGTAAATCTCCACAAATCTCCAGGACTATCATGAGTATTTTGGGTATTTATGCCGATCTTGATAATTCTTTAGTTTAGATTATCCGCACTTGTCTTCTAATTTTTAAGTCTTTCATTCGCATAACCAATCCTTTGAGGATTGTTCCAAGTGCACCAATTACAACTGGTATCACTGTCACCTTCATGTTCCATAAGTTTCAGCTCTCTAACAAGGTCTAGGTATTTGTCTCTCTTTTCGCTTTCTTTTATTTTTACTCTGTGGTGTACCGGGACTGCAAAGTACACAAAACAGCAGGTTTTCTTTTTTTTTATTTTTGATGAAAAACACTAAGTCTGGTCGTCTGGCCGAGATTAGGTGATCTGTTTGCATGTCAAAATTCCAGAGAACTTTGTGCGTCTCGTTCTCCTGATCGTGAACATATTACTCATTCGAACGGTCAAATTTCAATTTCTTACACAATTCCCAGTGGATCGCCTTTTCCACCAACTTTGTTATTATAATTATTTACACCAAAAATGATGGACAAGAATGTGGGATAGGTATTTAAAATTAGTATTTTTATTAGTTTTTTCCTGTTCGCTAGTGAGACGTCAGATATTATGTCGAAGACGTGTATTTAGTATAATAAATAAAAAATACTGTGGTTCTTAACTTGTTTAATTAAAAAAACAATAGTTTTAGGATGAGAAATAAACATTTTAGGGGAGTGGCCAAATACTTTTGACTGGATATATATATATATATATATATATATATATATAAAGGTATCCTATATTTAACAAAATCTCGTTAATTTGATATAGGGGCTTCATTATTTAATACTTCAGACACAGTTCTAAGGTTCCAAGTCCAGTCTCTACGATTCATCGTCACATGATCCTGATCTGCGAATTCTTCACATGTAGACCAGGGACCGCGCGTTCAAACACGACTTCAACTACACACAGTAAATGCTCTCATTCAAAACATCTCATAATCTACAGTGGGTTCGAACCAACATCGTCGACGATGATCAACAACGATCGAAAGTATGTTTACTCGGGTAGAGATTTCGGACAATTATTAAACAGCTTTCATAGTCGTATGCAAAATCTCACATCTCACTTGCGAACAAGAACAGGCTAATGCAAAAAAAAAAACAAAAAACAAAAAAAAAACAAAAAAAAAAACAAACAAACAAACCTAATTCCTAATTCTAGTCTGTCATCTTTAATAATATAAACAAACGAGAAAATCTGCAGCCAAAATATACTCACACAATATATATATATATATATATATATATATAGTGCTCATGCGTTTGCGTGTGTGTGTTTGTATATCTAGCCATCATGTTTTATCATAGATGACAGACCATGATTTGGTTTTGAGTTTATATATATATATATATATATATATGTTGAAGATAGATAAGACTTGAAAAGCAATTTATATATATCCGCCTATCACCTAAAACTTCTTTGTTGACCTTCTCAGGGTGGGCAAATAACTTCCATTTAAAACGTAAAACGTAAAGAAATTTTCGTGGGTAATTCGTCATTATCAATTTGTCTGTCACTTATGTTGGATTAGAGTAAATCGATTAGCCTGCTTGTATTTTGAGAAATTCAGCAAAATTCTACTCAGAATTCTGCTTTAAACTCTCTGCCCTTTTTACCCTCGTCTAGGAGCTTATAAAATTGTGCAGCAAAAATATATTAACAAAAGGCGAAATAACTTAAAAGATTCTCTCGTGACGGATAAAAAAAAAAAATTGAAGACATTTTTTTTTCTTTAATTAAAACAATGATTACGTGACTTTGAATCTCTAAGGCTGATGTAACCATGGACTAGTGTCAGATGTATTTAAATATTGTCATTCCTAAATCAAATTTGAGAGATTTTGTTATGTGTAGGGCGTTGGTTTATATATAAGAACGGCTTTTACAAATTTTAATGTTACTGAATAAACTTAAAGAATTTTATGATTGGTTGGTTTCTTTGTTTAATGGCATATCAACTCTTTGTAGGTTATTTAATGCCAAATCCTTTCATCATATCTATCTATCTATCTCAGTCTGTTCATATCTATCTATCTTTGTCTGTTTCTCACCCATGTAATCAACAGACTAAGTCTGATTAGTCGCTCAACTTAGATTTAAATTTACTCTATCACCAAAACACCAATATGTGATAGGTTGGGTTTTATAGCATATCAACCATTGTAGGTTATTTAATGCTAAATCATTTTAATATATATATATATATATATATATATATATATATATAGGATTTAGTTTTGTTGGGTTTTATGACAGTCAAGGTGCATACGATAAGACTTATTTCGTATGGGCATTCAAAATTGTCGTTGGCTCTTGAAATTTCAATAGGTTACTGCTATACATGTTATAAAATGACTGACCAATTTTTATGATTTCAGGTTCTAATGAACAGCTACGGCAGCAATTGGAATACACCCTACTAAACCCTGATTGTCACAGCTGGTGAATTTCAAAAATGCAATATGACACTTTAGAAGAACGATATACAATAAAATTCTGTTTTAAACTTGGAAAAATACCTCAGAAACGTATGGAATGCTTCAGACTGCTTTTCGACCATCTTGCATGAATCGAGCATCGGTCTTTGAGTGGTATAAGAGATTCAAGGAAAGTAGGGAGTCTGTGACGGATGATAAGAGATGTGGGAGGAGTAAAGAAGTCAATACACCTGAGTTTATTGCCCAAAGGCTTAGGGTTACTATGTTAAGGTTTTAAGGGAGTTCATTTGGAGATTCCGTCGGAAGAGGCTAGAACTCTTCAAATCGGGTCGGTAGCATTTCCACCAGGACAATGCACCAGTCCACAACTCTATCCTTGTCACAGACTATTTAACCAAGATGGGCATCAAGACAGTTCCTTGCCCTCCCTAAACTAACTATAGTCTGAACTATAGGGAGGGTGAAGAACTGTAGACTGGTGCATTGTCCTGGTGGAAATACCACTGACCCGGTTTGAAGAGTGCTGACCTCTTCCCTATGAACCTCTTCCTGAATTCCCTTAAAACCTCAATATAGTAACCCTAACCCTAACCCTTTGGCCAATCAACTCAGGTGTATTGACTTCCTTACTCCTCCCACACCTCTCATCATCCCTCACAGACTCCCTGCCTTCCTCGAATCTCTTATACCACTCAAAAACTAATGCTCGATTCATGCAAGATGGTCGAAAAGCAGTCTGAAGCATTCCATACGTTTCTGTGGCATTTTTTCCAAGTTTAAAACAGAATTTTATTGCATATCGTTCTTCTAAAGTGTCCTCACATCTAAATTGCATTTTTGAAATTCCCCAGCTGTGACAATCAGGCTTTAGTAGGGTGTATTCGAATTCCTACTGTAGCTGTTCATTTGAAGCTGAAATCCTAAAAATTGGTCAGTCATCTCATAAGATGTATAGCTATAACATACTGAATTATAAAGAGTCTACGACAATTCTAAATGCCTGTACAAAAACGTATGGAAACTTATTGAATGCAGCACGTGATATCTTGAGCAGTTTTGGCAGCAAATTCTATACATACCTGCGTCGAAATAAGATTTTGTTTTATTGTTATTATTATTTCCTAACAATTTTTTGATTGTCTTGGAAGTTTGTGTAATCGTCTTAATAACTAAACGGTTTAAATTCTTTTCTATAATAGAGATTTTTGGATTCTGAGGTTGAAGATGACCTAAAATACTTTCTACAGGAAAACTTCTTGATTTCATATCTTAAATATTTTGTCGAAACGCGTCGGTTGACCTAAATTAATATTTAGAAAAAAGTTTTTTCTATTCCATTAATATGAATTTTTCTTTCCGTTTTCTTCCTACAAAATATATTTCTGATTAAACCTCATACTTTACTCAAATATATATATATATATATATATATATATATATATATATATATATATATATATATATATAATTTAATGATCCCGCTTGGAAATTAGCTTTAAAAAAACTGCATTTGTTGATTGCACAGATACTCTACCGATCCTTGGCTGAGAACAGGATAGCAACACATCGATGCTCGGCACAGATAATCTTGTTCGGTTTTGTGTATATTTTAACAGCATATCAGTTGATGGGTTGTTTAACGTCGAAATTTGACTCATTTGCAGAAAAATGGTTGTAGTCATAACTATTTGCAAGTGGTTTAGTTTAGTTTGGTTTGTTTAACGGCATACCAACTCCCAATGAATTATCTAATGCTGAGATTTGGTTTATTAATAATTACTTGATTGTAATCATGACTTCATTTTTAACGTTCAATTGTTGTTTTTTTTTTTATTTGACTTTTATTTTTCTATAAATCATTAGTTTGCACAAATCACTTACTTGGTTTCAAGTATGTCATAATCATTTGTAATCAATAATAGCTTCAAATAACTATTCTATTTACAAATACTTTATACATAGTTATATAGTATCAAGTATTTTAATCTAATACGAATAATTTTCAATAGATCTCTTCGACCCATCGATGAGACCCAGAACCGGAATATCCATATTTACCAACCTCTCCGCTCGGGCAGGATATGATACAAGGTCAATTTTTTTAAGCAGAGTTTAACATTCAGAGATTTCCTTCTACTAGACTAGTTGCCTTACCAAGGCTGAAGAACCCAGTCTGTCATACTATTTACCCATAGTTGGAGGGAGAATAATTGGATTCATACCTTTTCCAAGGGTATTAGTGCTATGTGAAATGCAATCAGCCACGTCTAGGATTTGAACTCGTGTCGCCGTGTCCATTTCTTACGACGATAACCATTACACCACGGGCACCTCCCAGAACCGGAATATCGCCATCAGATGCATTCTAGATTAATAATCAAGACCCACTTTTTTGAATGATTCTTCTTATCTCTCTCTTTCTCTCCAACTCTCTCTCTCTCTCTTTTTTCAATCTATCTATCTTTCTATCTATCTATGCCAGTGTATTCATATCTATCTATCTATCTCCACCTTTTCATATCTATCTATCTATCAATCTATCTATGCCTCTTTCACAGGTCTGACAAACTTTCTGATTCTTGGTTATATTAAACGATACGTTTTAGTTTAGTTGAATTTGGTTTCTTTATTCAATGGCATTTCAACCTTCGTGGGTTATTTACTGCCAAATCCATCCTTGTAGAAAAACAGTAGTGGTTGTGTTTAAGCCATAACTGAGGTGGATAAGAAGGTCCATAGCTTTCGGAAGGGTTTTAGTCCAAAGGTGAAAGTATGTTAAATGATACGTAAACAAATCCCCTCATTTCTAAAAGGACTTTGCCGGTGACGTTCTAGATAGAGGCGTTACGATCTTTTGAAAGAGCAGATTAGCTCTGACAGCCAGGCAAGTGCATTCGCTCAGGATATTAACACTGAGAGGCGACACCCATCTTCTAACACAACATATGGACAAAGTGCATATAACGTTCGTCTCTCTTGACGTGATTATTATTACTTTCCTGGTGTTGGCCGGGAGTCTGGTAATATCAGAAGGTCTTCCCAAGCATCTTCTCTCTAGTCATCCCGCATTTACGAGCTGCTGTGGAAATTGCGTGTGTACCATAACTTATGACATATATAGCAGGAAGAGCGAGGGTGGCGTGTGCTATGAAGAGGCGGTTTAAATGATAAACGGCTTCTGGACCTGCCCCTTTAAAGGGATAATATTTCCTGATAGAACTTATTTAAGGGGTTCGACAAACCGGTTATAATTTCATGAAAGGAAAAGGACACGAAATTGGGTGGGGGTAGAACGGGGGAAGTGTCGGTGCGCGTGCGTACTTATATAAGAAATGGCGATGTAAGAGAATGACCCCAGAAATCGGGTGGCTGGCTTCGGTTTATAACTGGCAGGGGTGGGGAGTGGGGACGGCGGAGGTGATAGTGGTGGTCAAGATTGTTGACTTCACGAACGGCAGATAGAGGTTCTCACTCTCTGGTTCCTCCTACCAACGCTCTATCCAACACCCCCCTACACACATACTCTCTCTGTCTCTCTCTGTCTCTCTCAATTACTCACCCACCTACCCCTACACACACACACACACTCCCTCTCTCTCTCTCTCTCTCTCTCTCTCTCTCTCTCTCTCTCTGTTTCAGCCACTTGTAATACGGACTGGTATACAGGGAAGAGTAATTTTAATTGCTAGTTTCAATATGATATGTCAAATTCTCAACAAATCAGTTTACTTCCACCAACCAAAGCTAACCGGCTCTCTCTTGGAGATAAAAGAACACAGATTCTACTTCATCGTAAAGAGCATTTTCACAACTATATACATGCATATATATATATATATATATATATACGTGGTGCCTTCAATATGTTTCCAGACATTTTTGTACTGGCATTTAAAATTGTCGTAGATTTTTGAAAATTCAGTATGTTATTGCTATACATCTGATGAGATGACTGACCAATTTTTATGATTTCAGGTTCAAATGAACAGCTTCAGCAGGAATTGGAATACACCCTACTAAACCCTGATTGTCACAGCTGGTGAATTTCAAAAATGCAATCTGGACGTGAGGAAGAACGATATACAAAAAATTCTGTTTTAAACTTGGAAAAAATGCCACAGAAACGTATGGAATGCTCCAGACTGCTTTTCGAGCATCTTGCATGAATCAAGCATCAGTTTTTGAGTAGCATATGAAATTAAAGGAAGGTAGGGAGTCTGTGTGGGATGATGAACGGTGTTGGAAGAGTAAGGAAGTCAATAGACCAGAGTTGATTGGCCTAAGGGTTAGGGTTAGGGTTACTATGTTGAGGTTTTAAAGGAGTTCAGGAAGAGATTCCGTCGGAAGAGGCCAGCACTCTTCAAATCGGGTCAGTGGCATTTTCACTAGGACAATGCACCAATCCACAACTCCAACCTTGTCACAGACTATTTGACCAAGATGGGCATCAACACAGTTCCTCACCGTCCCTAGAGTCCAGACCTTGCTCCCTGTGACTTTTAGTTATTCCCTAAGCTTAGAGGCTGTCGTTATGAGACAATTGAGGAGATAAAAGAGGCTGGGACGAAGGTCATTGACACGCTCACACAAGAGGACTTCCATGGGGCCTTCCAGAAGTTGTTGGAACGGTAGAACAAGTCCATTTCAGCCGGAGGAGATTACTTCGATTTCATGTGTGCACTATCAATAAAAGTGCCCATACGAAAAAAGTCTGGAAACTTATTTAATGATCCCCGTATATATATATATATATATATATATGACTGAGAGCCACTGAAACACCAGTCCCTATATAATTGCAAGGACACTGATAAAGATTTATTAGAAACTAATATCGATCAATTCGATAGTGGATATCAACGAGACGAGGAAAGATAACGATAGAGGATAAGTAGATGAATGTAGGATATTTTCACAAAATTTAGGTTCTTTGATTCTAGAGTAGTTAATTCCCCTTGACCATTTTAGGGTCAATTAAAAACACTTGACAACTATGTAAAATTTCTTTACCTTATCTTATTTAACTATCCCGGTCCTAAATAAAATTAAGGGGAATATCTACGATGACAACAGCTGAGGTAATTAACGGACAAATTAGGAATAGATGTAAAATATGTGTGTGAGAGCCATTAGTTATACGATCTTAATCTGTTTGGAAAATCACACCTGCTACTGAAACCCTCTAAAAGAACGCAAAATTAGGATGGGTTAACCTGTAGATAAACTCCACTCCTGTTCCTTAATCCTTCTAGCACCTAATATTTTGACCCCCTCCGCCCAGGTCTTCTGGGCTACATCCCGTATCCTCACATAGCTGCTGTATGTATGTTCTACCTGGTCGTCCTGCTTTAGCTCGTCCATATGTGGGGGTCCATAGGAGTACATCACTTATGAGCTCGTCCCTGCTCCTCTAGCAGTGTCCTGTGTGTCTGGCTCGTCTAACTTGGATAGTTTTCGTGATGGGAGGCAGGTGGCCGTATAGTTGGTGCTTTGTGGGGTGTTGCCGCCAGGACTTGTTTAATATTGTTTGCAACATTCTTGTATAGTTGCCGTCTCCAGTCGATTTGTTAGTGTCCAAGTGGTGCATCCATACAGCAGTATTGACACGACTGCTGCCTGGAAGAAACTGCGTTTCATTTTATCGGTCAGGTCTGATTTCCATATGACTGATATTTTACCGAAAAAGACAGTATATATATATATATATATATATATGAAATATGAATGGAAGAAAAGTTTATTTTGACAAGATTTTTCATTTTTAACCTCTTCAGATAGTTAACACGCTTTTATGGGAGTGGTTAACCGTCTGAAGCGGCTAGAAATAAAAATTCTCGTTGAAATTAACTTATAATACCACTATAATTGTGGTAGCGTTTTCTTCCATTTACATTTCGGATATTTTTGCTCAGGATATGAGTTTTTCAGACTCATCTTGAAATACATACATAATATTTGAGCACTCCCATAGAATTATATAAAATCCCACATATAATCTATATAGGAATATTCCATACCCCTAGTCTTTGGATACTTACGGTATATAACTGATATATATATATATATATAAGTAAAGTTGGCGACCCTAGTCGAGGGCGACCCAAAGGCTCCCTTTTCAATAGCTACTACACCGAAGTGTAGGGGAGGGCGCCACTCCTTTCCCTGGATTGATCCACTTTACCCTTGATACGTACCTTATATTGCTGAGTGTTAAGCAAGGAGGTATCAAGTACCATTTTTAAAGTCTTTGGTATGACGTGACCTGGGATGGAACCCCGATCTCCCGGAAGCAGCACTCGACAAAACTATGGATGTACAGCACTTTCCTCCCATCTCAAAAACCATCCAAGTTAGACGAACAAGACATCCGGGACACAGCTGGAAAAGCATGGATGAACACTTAAGTGACGTTCATCTATGGACCCCTACACATGAACGTGCCAGTGTTGGCAGACCAGTAAGAATTTATTTACATTAGTTCTTTGCGAACACAAGATGTAGTTTGAAAAATCTGCGGATGATAGGGATGGATGGAGAGAGAGAGTCGGAGAAATATGTGCGGTCAATGCGACTTTATGATGACTGTGATGATGTACGTATATGATGATCAAAGAAATGCAAAAAAAAAGGGTTATATATATATATATTTAATGGCCAAAGAAATCCACAAAAAGAAAATTGTTTACATAAAAAGAGTGTTCTGTGTTACAATGGCAGAGCACGTATAAAAAAATGACAAATATATATCATGCACAAATTAAACATAAACAAAAAATATCTACGATCCACCTGAAAACGATTAATCAATATGGTCGGATGTGCTTGGGAGCAGAACCTTCGTAGCAACCGGTTAATTGGACACTGATATTAGAAAATAGCAAGAAAGAAAGTCCCCAACCAACCCACAAAAAAGAAAGGATATAGACCATAAAAAAGTAAGTTCCGTGGTTTATGAGCAAACTTACCCAGTAATATATATTGTCATCAACTGACAGATCTGTTTCGATCTATCAGAACTACATCAGTGTGGGTAAACAGGCTAGATTCCCAACGCTAGGATCGAAACCCAGTTGACTCAAACTTCATCCAAGATTCTACCAATCAGCCACGAGGAAGCCAGCGTCAACCAGATAAATTTAAACAGTTATGAATCAAAATTATTATTGTTTACATATATCCGTTAAACGGATATATATATATATATATATATATATATATATATATATATATATATATATATATATATATATATATATATATATATATATATAACGCATAAATAAATTTTCTCTCTGTATATATTTTTCTTTATATGATCCAAGGAGGAAATCCAAAGTGTAGGAGTTATATATATAGTGTTCGCCAATGGTCCAGGAGACCTTGGTTCAATCTCTGGTCGCGTCATACCAAAAACTTCACAAATGGTACCTGATATCTCCTTGCTTAACAATTGTTGTAGCTATTAAAAAGGGAGCCTTCTGGTCGCCCTCGACTACGGTCGTTAATTTTACTTTTATATATATATATATATATATATATATATATATATATATATATATATTACACATCCACAAGCAAGCATATATATACGTATATATAGGTAATAGATTGATAGATACGTCTAATACTTGTTTATTGAAAATAAATTTGATTAATTTCACAGGGTTCTGTGTTTGCTTTGCCTAATACGTGTGGACATATGTAATTGATATCAATTATCAAAATCATGTTCGTTTCATATCGGTGGGGAAATTTTCGAAGAAGCGTAAAATGTTCGAAGTTACGCTATACCCACGTACGCACAAATACACACACACATATGTACACATTCACTAAAACACACAAGAGTATATATATATATATATATATATATATATGAATTCTTTCTCTAATGTTCTTTGCATACATAAATAAATGCATTCATACCGATATATATATATATATATATATATATATATATATATATATATATATATATACTCGGCGGTCATTCAGTAAATATCTGTAATCTTTTTCTAAAAATTAAACAATGTCATAATTTTTTTCCTTTTACTGTAAACTCGACATTGTTTTGAATTGGTTTATAGCATTTTTTAAATCTCATTGTCATATTGTTTTAAGGCTAGTCATGATGGTGGCAAATCAAACAGACTTTTTCCACGCTTTCACAGAGGTCTGTTATCAAATCTTTGGTTGTTGAGATGTGCAAATCATGTGAAATTTTCAGACGAATGTCTAATAATTACGAAGAAGCAAGTGTTCGTGCAAAAAATGTTTATAGGACGCACTAGACATGGGTTTCCAAGAAAAAATCTTTGTAGAAAATGCAGTCTATGCAGTGGAAATATACTGACTCTCCAGTAAAGAAAAAATTCGGGTGCAGCAGTCAGTAAAGTTAGTCACGTGGACATATATATATATATATATATATATATATATATATATATATATATATATTCAAACTCGCACGCACAGACACACACACACACATATATATATATATATATATATATATATATATATATTCGTATATGAAGTAATGCTTTCACGAACGTTATATATATATATATATATATATATATATATATATATATATATATCATCATCATCATCATCATCATCATGTCGCGCTGGTAGCACGGATATCCCTGACCCTCTCTCGCCACTCCTCTCTATCGTTCATCGCCCTAGGCAGGTCTTCAGGACGACATCCCGTATCTTCACATAGCTGCTGAATGTATGTTCGTGCTGGTCGTCCTGCTTTTGCACGGCCATGTGTGGGGGTCGCAGGACACTGCTGGTGAAGCAGGGACGAACTCATAAGAGATGTACTCCTATGGACCCCCGCACATGGCCGTGGACACACACACACACACATATATATATATATATATATATATATATATATATATATATATATATATATAAGGGCATGATTTTATTAATGTCCTCTGCATACAAACACATGTATACGTGCCTGTGTACGTGTGTATACATGTATGTATAATTTAAGGTATAAGCATGCGTAAATATGTTTTTCTTTCTGTATGCGTGTTTGTGTGCGTGTGTGTTTGTGTGCGTGTGTGTTTGTGTGCGTGTTTGTTTGTTTATATACAGTGTGGCATTAATCTATTTATCAATCAAGTCTTCCGTTATTTTGCGTTAGATTATTAATGTCGAAAAGTAATAAGTTATTAATGGTGAAATATGTCGCCGGCAGTCGAATTTATTGCTGACTCAGCAGCTGTTTTATGTGCAGACAAAACGACAGCAGGTGTTCGATCCCATATCACATGGCTTTAATTGACCTTAGAAGACCGATAGGAAATTATGATGTAGACGAACCTTGCCGCAAATTTAATGAAAACAATAACAATAGACGTAGGAAGAATTGGATGGGAATATTGAAATGAGGAAGACGATGATAAAGAAGAAAGACAATCCATATACTACTACTACTACAACTACAACTATTACTACTACTACAACCACTACTACTACAACTACTACTACAACTAAAACTACTACTACAACTACTACTACAACAACTACTACTACAACTACTACAACAACTACTACTACAACTACTACAACAACAACAACTACTACTACTACAACTACTACAACTACAACTACTACTACTAATAATAATAATAATAAAAATAATAATAGTAAAACTCCTATGGGACTTTAACATACAAACAAATCACTTAATCCCGGCCAGAAAACCAGACCTCATAATAATCAACAAAAAAAAAAAAAAAAAAAATGAAAATTTGTAAATCTGAGAATTGATTTTTTAAATTTATTGCGGACTTTTTGTCCTCATCTTGGTAGTTTTTGTGTTGTTTCTTCTTTCACTACGTTTCGGTCAAATTTCACCTCTGGCCTTCTTCAGGTGATTTACCGCAACCTCGGATAGGAATGCTGAGTCTTGTAACCGTATCCCCAGTAATTACTGCCTTCCATAGTTGTTGTCTATCACACCACGTTTTTGACCAAGTAAACCTCTGGCCGGCTTGGGTAGGATTTGAAACCGCTATCTTCTGACAATGCTCACCTGGATCCGCAGAGACTCAACGCCTCTATCCCCTGCGCCACGGGCCCCGAAGGGCGATCAAGGATGGATTTTTTGGTCTTATAAATCCTTATCTGGTCTTCCAGAGTCGGGTCCGTAAGTCCGCAATAAATAAAAAATTAATTCTCAGATCAAGAAACCTCATCTCAAAATGATTCCAATTAAAGACAAGTACAAAATTTGTAAAATTGTCGACTTTGCTGTCCCGGAAGACAACAGAATAAATCTGAAGGAAAGTGAAAAGAAAGATAAGTACCTCGACCTTGCTAGAGAATTGAAAAAGCTGTAGACCATGAAAGTAACGATTGTGCCAATTGTGATTGGTGCGATAGGCACAATAACTAAAGGATTATTAAAAGGCCAGGAAGACTTGGAAGTTGGGGGACGGGTAGAGACTATCCAATCGACAGCATTGCTAAGAACGGCCAGAATCCTGAGACGAGTCCTGGAGACTTGAGGAGATTTGCTGTCACTCAAACTCCAGTGTAAAACCATCAGCTAAAACTGATGTGAAAAACTTTAAAGGAGTAAAAAAAACAATCGATCACATAATAAGAATACTGCAAATTAGCGCAAAAAGAGAATAAGACCAGACACGACTGTGTAGGGAAGGTGATCCATCAGGAATTGTGCAAGAAATTTAAATTCGACTATGCGAACTATTGGTATATACAATTCACAATCCGTCCAGGGGAATGAGACGCACAAAATTCTTTGGGATTTTGAGAGACAAGCTGATCACCTAATCTCGGCCAAACGACCAGACCTTCGCGAGAGACAAAAAAAAAAAAAAGAAAATTGAGAACCTGTCGAATTGTGGACTTTGCCGTTACCGGCAGTCCAGTGAGTAAAGATAAAAGAAAGTGAAAAGAGATACTCTTGAACTTGAAGGTGACGGTGATATCAGTGGTAATTGGTGCACTAGGAACAATCCCCAAAGAGTTCGAAATCGGAGGACGAATCAAAGCCATCCAAACTAGAGCATGGATGAGATCGGCCAGAATACCAAGAAGTGTCTGCGAGATCTGAGGAGACTTGCTTTGTCTCAGACTCCAGTAAAAGACAATTAGCTAACGTTAGTGTGAACAACTTGCCAAGTGTAATATAATAATAATAATAATAATAATAATAATAATAATAATACCGAAACGATCAAGCACATAATAAGGGAATGCAGCTAATTAGCGCAGAAAGAGTATAAGATTAGAAACGACTGGGCGGGCAAGGTGATCCACTGAGAATTGTGCAAGAAATTGAAGTTTGACCAGACAAATAGATGGTATATGAACAACCCAGCATCCGTCCAGGAGGATGAGTAGAGACTATCTAAACAACAGCATTAGTGAGACCGGCTAGAATACTGAGAATAGTCCTGGAAACTTGAGGAGACTTGCTGGCACTCAAACTACAGTGAAAACCCATTGCCTTATGCTGGTGTGAAAAACACGAAAATAATAATAATAATAATAATAATAATAATAATAATAATAATAATCCAGCACCTGAAAATAACACACAAACTCCTACGAGACTTTGACGTACAGACGGATCACCTAATCTCGGCCAGAAGACCAGATCTAATTATAATCAACAACAAAAAAAAAAAAGAGAACTTGCAAAATAGTCGACTTTGCTGTCCCGGATGACCACAGAATAAAACTGAAAGAATGTGAAAAGAAGGATAAGTACCTCGACTTTGCTAGGGAACTGAAAAAACTGTGGAACATGAAGCTGACAATTATACCAATTGTAATTGGTGCGTTAGGAACAGTAACTAAAGGATTATAAAAGGGACTGGAGGACTTGGAAGTTGGCGGCCGAGTGGAGACCATCAAAACGACAGCATTATTGAAGACGGCCAGAATACTGAGAAGAGTAATGGAGACTTGAGGCGACTTGCTGTCACTCAATCTCCAGTGAAAGACCATCAGCTAACGCGGATATGAAAAACTCAAATGAGTAAATACCATTAAGGGAAAAGAAGTTGATGATGGTAACTTGGCAGGTTAAATAGAAAAAATAAAAAATAAAACGATGACAAAGAATATTCGAAGAAGGAGAAATTAAACAAGTTGAAAAAATAGATTTAAAAAATCTTTTATAGTTTGACGCACTATAATAAGAGAAAATTATGAATATGAATATATCAAAGATAAAATTTTCCAACAACTTTAAAGGCAAAAGCAAGAAATGGTGAGAGATTATTTCACTAATGTGAGGTTTTATTAATAATTGCCCGCAGAAATTTTCGATGAATATATAATCAAATTATATACATAGATACACATATGAGAGAGGAGAGAAAGAGAGAGAATGAAAGAGAGAGAGAGAGTATGAGATAGATAGATAGATAGATGAGTACCGACCCCAATCACGCAATTACGTTCATTTTTGGACTAATACCCCGGGAAGAATTGTAGAACCTTTGCTGATCCCCCAATCTATGGGTTAAATAGAATCTCTACTATTTTTCTGCTTGTATAGCTTTGAATAACCCGCAAAGGTTGATATATCATTAACAAAGAAACCGAAATTGAATCCATTGACTGCGAGTAGCAATTACACTTGCTTACCGTTTCTGAGATGCAAATATCGATACCTCTTAATGGAGTCATGACGAAATGAGGTGAGCTTTGAAGTGATTTAAGAAGACTTGTTGATCTCTCTCTCTCTCTCTCTCTCTCTGTCTTTCTTTCTTTCTCACTCTCTTTTATTCTTTAATTCTCTTTCTTTCTTTTACTCTTTCATACACACACACACACACACATGCACATACTCTGAGACATTCATGCTAATTTCAAGTTTGGCTGGAAACCCTTTCGTAAGATTCATTGGCGCCCGAAGTTAACCGAAAACGGTGCGAAGAAGAAGAAGAAGAAGAAGAAGAAGAAGAAGAAGAAGAAGAAGAAGAAGAAGTTAAGAGCCGTGGAGAACAAGTATGAATAAAGATAAAGAAGAAAACACCTAAATATAGACGAAGAAGAAAAAAAGAAGAAAAATGAATGAGTATAAAGAGTTAGAAGAAGAAGGAGAAGAAGAAGAAGAAGAAGAAGAAGAAGAAGAAGAAGAAGAAGAAGAAGAAGAAGAAGAAGAAGAAGGAGCGGGAGAGGAGAAGAAGAAGAAGAAGAAGAAGAAGAAGAAGAAGAAGAAGAAGAAGAAGAAGAAGAAGAAGAAGAGCCGTGTAGAACAAGTATGAATAAAGATAAAGAAGAAAACACCTAAATATAGACGAAGAAGAAAAAAAGAAGAAAAATGAATGAGTATAAACAGTTAGAAGAAGAAGAAGAAGAAGAAGGAGCGGGAGAGAAGAAGAAGAAGAAGAAGAAGAAGAAGAAGAAGAAGAAGAAGAAGAAGAAGGAGCGGGAGAGAAGAAGAAGAAGAAGAAGAAGAAGAAGAAGAAGAAGAAGAAGAAGAAGAAGAGCCGTGGAGAACAAGTATGAATAAAGATAAAGAAGAAAACACCTAAATATAGACGAAGAAGAAAAAAAGAAGAAAAATGAATGAGTATAAAGAGTTAGAAGAAGAAGAAGAAGAAGAAGAAGAAGAAGGAGCGGGAGAGGAGAAGAAGAAGAATGTCGGCATTTTTGGGAGTAGTGTGTAGAGTGTTCGCCAATGATCTGGGAGA
The DNA here is from genome assembly GCA_963585895.1 of Sepioteuthis lessoniana. Lineage (NCBI taxonomy): Eukaryota > Metazoa > Mollusca > Cephalopoda > Myopsida > Loliginidae > Sepioteuthis > Sepioteuthis lessoniana. Next base: position 20,326 of record CAUZXS010005340.1, on the reverse strand, counting down.
CCTGGGTTCAGTCCCAGGTCGCGTCATACCAAAGACTTCAAAAATGGTACTTGATACGTCGTTGCTTAAAACTTAGCAATATAAGGTACGTATCGAGGGTAAAGTGGAGCAATCCAGGAAAAGGAGTAGCGCCCTCCCCTACACTTCGGTGTTGTTGCTATTGAAAAGGAAGCCTTCTGGTCGCCCTCGACTACGGTCGCCAACTTTCATCATCATCTTGTCGTGCCATCAGTACGGATATCCCTGACCCTCTCTCACCGCCCGTCCCTATCGTTCATCGCTTCCGGATGGTCCCAAGGGCTACACCCCGTATCTTCACAGAGCTGCTCTATGTAGGTACGAGCTGCCCGTCTTGCTTTTGCACGGCCATGTGAAGGGGTCCATAGGAGTACATCATTTATGAGCTCGTCCCTACTTCCCCAGCAATGTCCTGCATGTTTGGCTCGTCTAACTTGAACAGTTTTTGTGATGAGTGGTAGGTGGCCGTACAGCTGCTTCTTTGTGGGGTGTTACCTCCAGGACTTGTTCAATATTGCTCACAGGATTCTTGTTTAGTTGCCCTCAAGCTTTTTCTCCATCCGTTTAGTTAGCGTCCATCCAACTTTATTTTTTACTTATTTAAGTCAGGGTTGATAGATTTCTACTTTTGTAAGATATATGAAGTTCACTCAATAAATAAGGAGATTTTATTCTTTTTTTTAAAAAAGAGCAAAATATATTTTCCTTAAATGAAAACTCTGCATTGTTTGAAATTGGTTTCCTGTGTTGTATTTTGACCTTCGGCCCGGCCAAATATGCCATTCCAAAGTGATGCACCAGAAGGAAGTGACACATCCCAATGGCCAGTAATCGAAAGAAATCGCGTGGGCGGAAATTGGCTGACGAAATGGGACAAAGTAAAAAATTCCATGATAGACTTTTAGACTGATGCACCAGAAGAGAGTGACCTCTGAACTACATGACAGTTATTTCCGCTTGATGACGGTCAAACATACCATTCCAAAGTTTGTGTGGGCGATTGAGTGGACGTTGAACTATTATATAACTCAGTCAAGACAAGAAATCAGACAGTTGGAGTAAGAGAGGAGATGTGGTAGGGAAAGCCACACCCGGCCGAAGGGGCTCTCGGGGCCCCCGATTGAGTTGGGGTCCAAAGAAGTTGCTGATAAGATGCAGTAAAGAAAGCCATCATCCAGCAGAGAGCTGGGTCCTTGGGCCTCTGGCTGAGTATCAGGAGAACGAGAAAGACACAACGTTGACGGCCATAAGAGTGGGGGTCAATATATTGCAGTTATGTTCGGTCTCCAGCTCCCTCTCACACGCAAACCTTGAGTAACCCTTTTCGAACCCTTACAATAAAGTGAGAGGTACATATTTTTCTAAAGAAGTCTTCGCTCGTCGTTATTCATTGCGTCGGCAAGTATCCAGCATATCTATGTATATATGTGCTTGAATCTGTATATGAGAATGCAACACCTGTAAAAACTATTTTAATCTCACGAAAATATTTGTTTTCAGACGATTTAAAATGGCAGGAATTCAAACAGAATGCTCCACGAATGAACAGAGGTCTGTCATTAAACCTTTAGAGGATGAGATATGCAAACCATGTGAAATTTACAGAAGAATGTATGAATGTACGAAGAAGCAGGTTTAAGTGAAAAAGAAAATGATTACAAATGGGACAGACTGGGACTTACCACTACCCGTCTCTGTCGAAAAGACAGCCCATAAAGTATTGACACATTGACTCTTCTATGAAGACTGGGGCTGTAGAATACACCGACTTCTTCTCTGCAGTGGGGTAAGACCCCCACTCCAATAAGTGTCCAGGATACGACACTAAACAAACCCATAGTGAGGTTCTATTAATGCTGGAGATTTAGGGAATGGAGAGTACCCCTTCATTAACATCACTACCAGGTTCACTCTGGCCCAATGTGGTTGCAACTGACATGGTTCTATCTATGGATCAAATAGAACTAAACTGTGAACTTATGCTAAACAGAATTGGTTGAAATAGAACTGTTTTGACATTTAATCTGCGTACTTATGCTAAACTGAATTTTTTGAAACGGAACTCTTTTTGTATACTAAACTGAATTGTTTGAAATAGAACTGTTTTTGACATTGACACTGTACTTATGCTAACCATAATTGTTTGAGATAGAAATGTTTGACTAAACTGAATTGCTTGAAATAGAAATGTTTTTGACAATTGAAATATGAACCTATGCTAAACTGAATTGTTAGAAATAAAACTGTTTATTTGTATAAAAATAGATTTGGCATTGAATAACCAACAAAGGTTGATATGCCATAAAACCCAAACAAACAAAAATTCTTCTGTAAAGAATAAGTTCCGGGTGCAGCGGTCTGCAAAAAAGGGGAAGTTGCAAGCCTTCTAGAACATGAAAGTTGGTTGGTTGGTTGGTTGGTTTTTATGGCATATCAACCTTTGTAGGTAAATTAAGGCCAAATCCATTTTTATGTAAATAATCAGTTCTATTTCAAACAATTAAGTTTAGCATGATTACACAGTTTACTTGTCAAAAACATTTCTATTTCAAACTATTCAGTTTATTCAAACAGTTCTAATTCAGGTAATTCAGTTTAGTATAAGTACAGATTTTGTTTATACACACTTAAATGTCGAAACAGATCTATGTAAAACAAATTAGTTTTGTGTAAATAGTGTTTCAATGTCAAAAAAACAGTTCTATTTCAAATAATTCAGTTTTGCATAAGTATGCAGTTTTCATATAAGTACGGTTTAATTATCAAAATCATTTCTATTTTAAGGTATTCATTTCAATCAAACAGTTTAGTTTAGCATAATATGCCACTAGTTCAATTTAACCCATAGATAAGGCCCTATCAGGTGGTACCATGCCGGGCCCGAGTGGACCTTGGAGCGATGGCAATGAAGGGGTACTCCGCATTCCCCAAAGCTCCAGCATTAATAGAACTTCCTGGACACTTGTTGGGGTGGGGGTCTTATCCTACAGCAGAGAAGAAGTCGGTGTATTCTTTTGCCCCAGCCGACTGGGCAATCTTCATAGAAGACCGATGGCAATGAAGGAGTGCTTCGTATTCCCCAAAACCCCAGCATTACTGGAACCTCACCATCAGACTGTTTAGTGTCATATCCAGGACACTCGTTAGGAGGATCTAACCCCTCTGCAGAGGTGCAGTCGGTGTATTCTAAACCCCCAGCCGACTTGGCAAAGGAATATGAAGTGATCCTTCACTAAGGGTTTCCTTGAAAAAGGTGAAACTGTAAAGAGAGTTTACAATTGCCAAATCCTCCAGTAATATTCACCTTATTTATTAAATAGTCCTTATATGGGAGCATACTTCCATAGAGAGCCACAGATTTTCTTACGTTATCATGTTTGTCTCGAACAGTTTGCGTGATATATTAAATGTAGTAAAAAAATGAAAAATTATTTTTCATTGATATTCAACACAAATTACCTATGCAGTGAAATACCGCACAGAATTAAAAAAAAATTGACGCAAGCAATTTAATAGAAAGCTACATAGAAAATTATAACGAAAAACGAAAAAAACAAAAAAAGAAAAGAAAAGAAAGAAAATGAAGGTCTCTTAACATTTGATATTGACAATAGTATATATATATATATATATATATATATATATATATATATATATATATATATATATATATGTGTGTGTGTGTGTGTGTGTGGCTATTCTTCGCGAAGGATTTACCTGCTAAATTATTTCAACAGAAAAACGATGCTAATTATTTACTATAGAAATTCAGATCAAATCATTTACAAAAGGAAGAAATTAGTAGCCTTTTCGACGTATGCAAGTCTCAGCAGTGGATTTGATATATGGAAAAACATTCGCTATGACTCACCTGAAAAACTGTATCAAGAATGATTTATGAATAAATAGTTATATGGTCTCTACGAATTTCCGATATATATAAATATATATATATATATATATATATATATATATATATGTGTGTGTGTGTGTGTGTGTGTGTGTGTATGTGTATGTTTACCGTTTCTCCTGATGTTCATTTATAAAGAAGCATAGGATTAGTGATCAGTCTCCATGAAAATAAATAAATAAATAAAAACACAGTATTTACATAAATGATTTCGGATTAAAGATAAAAAAAAAATGAGGATAAAAAAGAAACTATGATATCATACTGAATTAACGATACAATGATAGAATGGGATCTCAACGGTGATTTTCTTCGATTTATTACAATCTATCTATCTATCTATCTATCTATCAAATCATTTCAAATATTGCTTTATCTATCTCTCTTCTTTTCTTTTTCTCTCTCTCTCCTTCTCAACCTATCCATCCCTCTCTCTCTCTCTCTCTTTCTCTCTCTCTCTCTACATATATATATATATATATATATAGAGAGAGAGAGAGATAAATAGATGAATAGATAGAGCAATATTTGAATAAATTTTTAGATAAACACACACACACACACACACACACATACACACAGACACACACACACACACACACATATATATATATATATATATATATACATATATATATATATATATATATATTTGAAACGGATGTATGTAAACAATAGTAATTGTGATTCATAACCGTTTAAAATTTTCCTCGTAGCTAATGTCTCCTCGTGGCTGAATGGTTAGAAGCTTTGGCTTGGCGTTTGAGTCAACCGGGTTTCGATCCCAGCTACGGGAAGATACTGTCTAGCCACACTGATGAGGTCTGATAGAACGAAACAGATCTGTATGAGGATGACTCTATAGAGAGAGAAAGAGAGAGGCGTTTTGATCATCGGAAACTTTTTTGTCCATAGATAACAACCTAGTCTTTTAATATCTCACTCACCTCTTTCTCTCTCTCACTCTCTCTCATTTTCTCTCTCTCTCTTTCTCTGTCTCAACCAAGACGCGCACACACACGCACACACACACAAATAAATATATATATATATATATATATATATATATGTATATTTAGACAGCATTTCTTTGTTAATGCAAATTTCATTAAACATAATAGACATTTTATGCCTACATATTCTCTTTTGGATCCGTTCGAATTCCCGTATTACTTTTATCGTATTCGGGGGGAACTGATTTAGGTATTGTCCATAGTTGTATGTATCCCTAGTACTTTCTGCCCGACTTTGGGCCATCATCAGGGGAGAATCTGTTACAAAAGTGATGTAACTTTTGTTTTAGCAAATTACTACTGTGTAAGGACGTCTTTGCTGTTGGAGATTATGGCGCTTGCTTTTAAATGTAATTCAGATATAAAAAAGCAATTATTCGTAATGTAATATCCCGTGCCAAATTAATCTCCTCCTCCAAAACAATATTTTATAAAGAGGTAAAAAACATAAAACAGGCTCTCATCGATAATGGGTTTCCTAACTATATTGTTGATGAACAAATTAAACGTATGATCAAAAATGTTAACCAACAAAATAAACAGTGTACTACTCCATCCAGTCAACAAACATATATCAAACTTTTTTATCGTAACCAAATGCACTACAATTATAAATCCGATGAAAAAATAATGAAAACATTGATTCACAAAAACATACTCCCCACTGATCCTAATAAAAAAATAAAACTTATTATATATTATAATAAGTTTAAAACCTCGAATTTGGTCATTAGAAATAACTCCTCTCCCTCGATTGGGGTGTTGAAAAAAACCAACGTTATATATAAATTTAAATGTCCCCTAGGAGATTGTATCTCTGAGAATAATAATATATATGTTAGTTTAACCTCAACTACACTGTCGAGGAGACTTACAATGCACCTTTCTGACACAAGTTCAATAGCTCAGCATTTAAAAAAACATTCATGCCCAACAACACAACTACGAAAAATTCTCACCGACAACACAACAATACTCGAACATCAAAATAATAAACAAAAACTTCAGATTCTCGAAGCACTATATATTAGAAACCTGCAACCAGCACTTAATAGAATTAATTTTCAAACCACTGCTAACGTACTTAAATGTCTTTAGCTACTGGGACTATTTACAGAATTACATTTAAAAGCAAGCGCCATAATCTCCAACAGCAAAGACGTCCTTACACAGTAGTAATTTGCTAAAACAAAAGTTACATCACTTTTGTAACAGATTCTCCCCTGATGATGGCCCAAAGTCGGGCAGAAAGTACTAGGGATACATACAACTATGGACAATACCTAAATCAGTTCCCCCCGAATACGATAAAAGTAATACGGGAATTCGAACGGATCCAAAAGAGAATATGTAGGCATAAAATGTCTATTATGTTTAATGAAATTTGCATATATATATATATATATACACATTCGTCGCACCAATCTGTTTTTGTCCGCATAATTGTATTTTTCTATCTATCTATCTATCCTTTTAACCACTCCGTATCTCTCTCTCTCTCTCTCTCTCTCTCTGTCTCTCTCTCTCTCTCTCTCTCTCTCTCTCTCTATGTATGTAAATAATTTAAAATTATGAAAAAAAAAAAAAAAAGAGATCAGGATATCGTATTGCATCATCAGCGTAATGACATTGCAAATTTTACATTCTTTTCTTTTTATTGTTATTGTCAATGTGACCTCCTCTGTTTTATGAACTGAAATTAATTATGTTCGAAGAAACCTTTCTTTTTTTTTTCTTTTTTTCTTTTCTCTTTTTAAGTCATCATTTGAAGGCGGCAAAAATAAGTGAACCGGTCCAATATGGCTTCTTCAGGTGTCCTCATTCTTACACTTTTAGGGAAACCCAATCTTTCACTTCATTAAAATCTTTGGCTTCTCTCGACTGGGTATTCCTTGATAACTCTGCTAGTATTTCTTTCCAGATCAACAATCTCCTTTTCTGAGATCAACAACTGTCTTTATTAAATCCATTTTGACATCGTCTAGATTAACAAGTGATGTAACTTTTCACTGTATGAGTTGTCCTTTCCAAAGCTTTCGAAAGTAAAAGGCGTTGTTGTCTTGCGTTAAAACGAAAATGTTGAATTCTTTTAAGACGCTCAAGTTTGAATTGCTTGGATGGATTTTAGAACAATCAAAGAAAACTTCGAATAAAACAATTTTCAATCACAGAAGACATTTATAAGACGTTACTTTATTTTGTAATATTAATCATGTCTTGTTTGCATACACACACACACACACACACACACACACACATATATATATATATATATATATATTAAGAGTGTTGGTTGTCACTAAATCACTTTGTGGGTAAGTGTCGAACCAAGTGCAATATAATTTGGAGAGTGCTCCATCTTCTTAACTGCCTGACGATTGTTGCTTTGCAAAAAACTCCATGAAACCTAGGGTTGCAGACAATATTCCATTGGCCTAGGGGTTAGAGTGTCCGCCAATGTCCCAGGAGACCTGGGTTCAATCCCAGGTCGAGTCATACCAAAGACTCAAAAAATGGTACTTGATGCCTCCTTACTTAACACTCAGCATTATAAGGTACGGATCAAGGGTAAAGTAGAGCAATCCAGGGAAGGAGTAGCGCCCTCCCCAACACATTGGTGTAGTAGCTATCGAAAAGGGAGCCTTCGGGTTACCCTCGACTATGGTCACAATATATATATGTATATATTCAAGCAAATTTTTGTTAAAGACGATGGAACTCTGTTTATTATTTTTAATTTTATTTTTTCTAGTCTCCTTGTTAATTCCTTGTGATGGGATCTTGGTGGTAAAGGAATTGTCCCATATCTTCTGCCCAAGCGCTTTCAAGCATACTTTTTGTCGTCATCAGGGGTAGTGTATTCTGAGTTGATTGTTTGAGTTTTTATCGTTTTAACTATTTGTAGCGTTTCGTTTTGAAGTTGTCGGTTGGAACGTTCTCAGCATGTTATTTTATAACGTTCGGTCAACTCAAAACTACCCTACCCCTGATGACGACCAAAATCATGGTCGAAAGCGCTTGGGCAGAAGATATGGGACAATTCCTTTACCAGCTATATCCTGACACAAGAAAATAACAAGGAGCCTTGAAAAAATGAATTTAAAAACAATAAACAGAGTTCTATTGCATTTAACAAAACTTGCTTGAATGGTAACTTGCAACTATTAAAATATATATATCAATATATACACTATTATATACACTATTAAAAAAAATATATATATACACTATATATACACTATATATATATATATAATATATACACTATATATACACTATTAATATATATATATATATATATATGTGTGTGTGTGTGTGTGTGTGTGTGTCTGTGTGTGTGTGTGTGTGTGTGTGCAAATTTCATTAAACATAATAGACATTTTATGTCTACATATTTTCTTCTGGATCCGTTCGAATTCCCGTATTACTTTTATCGTATTCGGGAGGAATTGATTTATGTATTGTCCATAGTTGTATGTATCCCCTGATGATGGCCCAAAGTCGGGCAGAAAGTACTAGGGATACATACAACTATGGACAATACCTAAATCAATTCCCCCCGAATACGATAAAAGTAATACGGGAATTCGAACGGATCCAGAAGAAAATATGTAGACATAAAATATGTTATGTTTAATGAAATTTGCATTAACGAAGAAATGCTGCCTATATATATATATATATATATATATATATATATTATCTTTATATCTATTATGTAATTCTGATAATGTTAAAAAAAACTAGATTATGAAATTTTCTAATAAAAATATTGCACAAATTGGTATTTGGGGGAAAAAATTCCATAAAAATAGAAAAGACTGAAAACATACAAACTACTAGAAAATAATCAAACAATAACGCAATGCCTAGCCAAAAGAAAAACTCCGACAGAATTCTTTAAGCAAAACGTAAGAGAGGTCAATACATAAGGTACTATTTACCAACCCCTCCGCTCGGGCAGGATATGACACAAGGTCAATTTTTAAGCGGAGTTTAACAGGTTTGAATTCAGAGTTTTCCTTCTCCTAGACTAGTTGCCTCACCAAGGCTGAAGAACCTAGTCCGTCCTACTATTTACCCATAGCTGGAGGGAGAATAAGGGGGTTCATACCTTTCCCAAGGGTATTTGCCCGAAAGTGAACGTAATAGCGCGACTGGAGTACGAACTCGCGTACTACGATTCCGCAGTTCATCGCTGTAACCATTACACCACGAGGACACCCCCTAGGTCAATACATAAGGTAGAATAAAATACAAATGCTTATGGAGTCAGAGAATAATCTACCAATGTTTCAATCCGGAAAAGGGAACAATTCTGTCAGGACAAAAGAATTATTCAAATTTCAGATATTTAAATATTCCTGATATTCTCAATGTAAATAAATTCACAGTGCAAATAATATTATTATTATTTCAAGAAAAAAAAAATTCGGTCACGTGGGGATAGTAAATTTATTTCGATCTTGTTGAAAGCATTGATATGAATCAAAGAATTTAAAACAATTTTTAAAAGGACTTAATCAGATCATTTCCTATTGGAGCTGATGAAGTCCTGTTAAAAATTATCTTAGAGTCTTTAATTCATATCAACGCTCTTAACAAGATGGAAATAAATCTATGATCTGAATATTGGTTTTATTTTAAAATAATATATATATATATATATATATATATATATATATACAAATATAAAAAACGAGGTATGTAAAGTATTATTTTCTTTATAATTGAATTATGGGCTATCCTTAAACGTTTCGGTTTTTATATTAAACCATCATCAGCGCAATCCTTTTTGAAAATCAAACGAAAAAGTGCGAAAATTTTTTATTACGATTTGTTAGATGCTCAGGTCTTTCTCAGTATATATCATTCTTCATTTATCCATATATATCTATCTATCTTAGCCTCTCTCTCTCTCTCTCTCTCTCTCTCTCTCTCTCTCTCTCTCTCTCTCTGTCCCCTTCCCCCTATATATATGCTCCTTTGGTTATAAAAGAACCATCATAAAAACACTTATTTCCAGAGTTAAACTACTATCTTCCTCTCGAAATATCTTCCTTAATGGACTTAGAAATATGAAACATACACTTATTATTAATAGGTTTCCCAACTACATTTTTCCCAGTCGGCTGGGGTTGTAGAATAGGGCCCTATCAATGGGTTAAATAGAACTAACATCATACATATGCTAAACTGAATTGAGTAAACTGAATAGCTTGAAATAGAAACGTTTTTGACAATTAAACCGTACTTACACTTAAACTGCGTGCTTATGCTTAACTGAATTATTTCAAATAGAACTGTTTTTCGACATTAAAACTGTATTTACACTTAACTGAATTGTTACATATAACTACTTGAATAGTTTGAAATGGAAATGTTTTTGACAATTAAACTGTGTACTTATGCTCAACTGAATTGTTTTAAATAGAACAGATTATTTACATAAAAATGGATTTGGCGTTAAATAACCTACAAAGGTTGATATGCCATAAAACCAACAAACCAAACCAAACCAAACCAACTACATTGGCTATACAGAAATTTATAAAAAATAAAACTGAACAACATAACATAGACAATACCCTAAACTATAAACAATCAATGAAACTATAAAAACCAATTTCATAATAATTATAAGAAAAATGAACATATATTAAAAAACATTATCCAAAAAGATGTTCTCTCTACTGATCTTGCAAAAAAAAAAAACAAAAAAAAAAAAAAACAAATCACTTACTACAAGAAATTTAAACCTCCGACCTAATTATTTCCAAGAACTCTTCCCCTTCCACTGAACTTCTAGATAGGACAAACGTCGTATAAATATTTAAATGTCCTTTGGGAGACTGTGTCACCAACGAAAATAATACGTAGCAAAGTAAGTAAAGTTGTCTCCCTTTAGTCAAGGGTGACCAGATGGCTCGCTTTTCAATCGCTACTACACCGAGGTGTAGGAGAGGGTGCTACTCCTTTCCCTGGATTGCTCCCGTCTACCCTTGATACGTACCTTATATTGCTAAATGTTAAGCTAGGAGTTATCAAGTACCATTTTAAAGTCTTTGGTATGACATGACCTGGGATTGAACCCCGGCCTCCCAGACCATTGGCGAACACTCTATCCACAAGGTCAAGAAGTACGTTGGTCTTACCACTACGAATCTATCGTGACGTCTTACTATACACCTTAATGATATATTTATTTGCCAACTTCTCGAAGTTAACAGGTTTACATACAGAGTTTTCATTTTTCTCGACTGGTTGCCTTACGTAGGTTAAAGAGCCCGTCTGCCCTACTACTTTACACATACTGGAGGGATAATAGTTAGATTCATTCCTTTCCCATGTGAATTAGTGGTATGTGAAATGTAAACAGCCTCGTCCAGGATTTGAAGTCGTATCGCCGTGCCCATTTCCTACGACGATAACCATTACACCACGAATGTATCCCCCCCTCTCTCTCTCTGTCTAACAAATTTAGATGATTGATAAACAAATATATATATAATATATATAAAGTCCGCTAACCAGTTGTGTAATATAATGGCCGAGGTATTTCGTTTTATGCCTTTGGGTTTAGTTAGGCTGAAACCTTTCGGCTCAGTGCATGGGTTAGTTAGGTGGAACATGAACGCAGGTGGGGCGGACGTGTCATTCAGAGATGTCAAAATAAACATCCCAGATAGGGGGATGTGAATGACGTCATGCACCGGAAGTGCGTGGAGGATTTTGGGAGATTTGAAAAAGTTAGTTGAGTTGAGAACTAGACTCCGAACATGAAGGGTCGACTTTCAGGGCTCACAGACGCCAGACGAATTTGCGCGCTACGGGCGCCGCACGAGATGGGGGGGGCAGATGGAAAAGCCAAAATAGAAGGAATGTGTATCTCTCCCCTTATGTCGAAGAACCTTTATACTCAAAGGCAATAAAAAGTTTCGTACCTGAACTAAGAAGTCGTAAGTGTTTTTCGTGTTTCGGGATTCCTATGTCCTATGTATATATGTTATGAACATTCTATGTACGTTCCGCATGTCCATATCCGGATATCTGGCAATGGTACAGTTGGAGACACTGACTACATCGACATTGTAGCAGGTGTGCTACAAGGAGACACATTAGCCCAATACCTCTTTATCATCTGCCTAGACTACGTGCTTGGAACGTCTCAAGATTTTATGAAAGAAAATGGTTTCAAGCTGGCAAAGAAATGAAGCAGAAGGTACCCTGCACAAGCAATTACCGACGCCGACTACGCTGATGACAACGCTTCTGGCAAATGCACCAGCCGAACCCTGGCTACATAGTCTGGAACGAGCAGCTGCTAGCATAGGCCTCCATGTCACCGCAGACAAGACGGAATTCATGTGCTTTAATCAAGAAGGCGACATCTCCACACTAAATGGTAGTTCTCTGAAACTAGTGGACAAGTTCACCAATCTAGGAAGCATTGTCTAGGAAGACATTAATACGAGACTAGCAAAGGCATGGACAGCTAATGATAGGCTCTTGGTAATATGGAAATCAGACCTGACCGATAAAATAAAACGCAATTTTTTCCAATCAATGTATCGATACTGTTTTATGGATGTACCACATGGACGCCAACTAAACATATGGAGATAAAGCTAGACGGCAATTACACAAGAACGCGGCGCGCCATATTGAACAAGTCCTGGAGGTAACACCCCACAAAACAGCTGCTGTACGGCCACCAAACACCCATCACGAAAACTATCCAAGTTAGACGAACCAGACATGCGGGACACTGCTGGAGAAGTAAGGACGAATACATCAGTGACATACTCCTGTGGACCCCTTCACATGGACGAGCAAAGTCAGGACGACCAGCTAGAACCCATATACAACAGCTCTGTGCCGATACAGGGTGTAGCCTGGAAGACTTCCCTGGAGCGATGGACGATAGAGACGGGTGGCAAGAGAGGGTCAGGAAGATCCGTGCTGACAGTGCGACATGATGATGATGATGGTGATATAAACAACTATATATATATATATAAATATGTTTGTTCATCTATCCATTTAAATTTATTCATACCTATCTGCTTCGTCCATATCAATCAAACTATCTATCTTATGATATCCATATCTATCTATCTATCTATCTATGTTATAAAATCGAAATTAAAACGGTGAAATAGCAAAAAACGCCGAATTATCTGATACGATATCTATCAATCTATCTATCTTCGTCTTCCCATGGACTGAACAAATGAATCGGATCCACAAAACGCATCGAGAGAAGGTTGGTTGGTTGGTTGGTCGGGTTTTATGGTATATCAACTTTTGTAGATTATTTAATGCTAAATCCATTTTTATACAAATAGTCAGTTCTGTTTCAAACAATTCATTTTAGCTAATTCAGTTTACTATAAGTATAGATTATGTTTACTCATAGTTAAATGTCACAACAGTTCTATATCAAGCAATTCAGTTCAGCGTAATTAGAGTTTCAATGTCAAAAGCATTTCCATTTCAAACAATTCAGTTTAACATAAGCACGCAGTTGGTCAAACAGGTCTATTTCAAACAATTTAGTTTAGCATAATCATACAGTTTAGTTCTATTTAACCCATAGATAGGACCCTATCAGGTGCAACCATTCCGGGTCAGAGTGGACCTGGGAGTTATGGTAATAAAGTGGAGCTCTGCATTCCCCAAAGCTCCAGCAATACTGCATCCTCACTATCAGATTGTTTAGTGTCCTATCAGGACACTCGTTGGAAGGGTATACTACAGCCCCAGCCGACTTGGCAATCAAGAGAAGGTTGAAGGCTTATGCACCCAAAATTTTGTGAATATAACAACCATGACGGGTTGATAAATTTAGCCGAATTATATTGGTGAATGGAATAATGAAGACATTTTATCTCAGAATTTAACAATATTCGAGAAATTTTTTATTGGGTATCACCCACCTTTCTCCACACAATGAACTAGTCCATCTGCCATATATAGTAGTAGCTACTAATACCAGGGCAGACTAGAAGTGGAAGAGCAGCTTCTTATAGGAATAGTATAAGAGCGTTGGAGACTGGAGATCGCACTAGATCACCTTACTTGCTACCGTAATAACGGAAGCCAATACTATCGTTGGACTATATCTTTATTCTGTATTCACTAATGCTATGTTCTTGACTATTAATAGTCTCTCTATTGTATATACCTTTTCCTGAGAATATATCTCTATTTCCTCTCATATCGTGGTTTGTCCTTTATTTAATATTACAAGCGTTCACTAACCGGAACGCAACATTTTTACTTATATTAACGTATCCGCGTTGCAAGTTGTCAGTTTAATCAATCTTTCACTATGCTTGGGGGAACCTAGGACTTCATGACCGGCCTTGTCGTGTTCACTATTTAAAGAAGTCAAACTCTCGAGGCAGAAGTGACAGCGGAGTGTTCTATGCAGTCAAGAATTTGAGCCCTTTGGCAAAGGAACTGACAGGTGCCAATCGTGTAATGCAAGGCAGTTCAAACGAATGAAGCACTTTGTTATCCGATAGCGTAAATATGTAAACAAAAGGGAGTTAATACATGTACGTTAAATTCCCCCGGTCCATTGGGTCTACTGCTGGCTGTGGGGTTATGTTATCAGGCTGACGTAAAGTTAGCTGTGTTTCAAACCCAGGTTTGAAACGTCTCGCGTATCTAGCCACACGGATGAGTTATGATACAACGAAAGTCTGTCTGTGGATGACTATATATGTTATTCTATCAGTTTTGAGGGCTATTGCAATGCAAAATAATTATTTGGGTCTAATTAATTTCGAAATAAAATCATCGGAGACATTTATTTTGAAAATACAACACCGAGTTCATTAAAAAAAAGTTTTTACTTCGAAATTAATTTGACCCGAATAATTATTTTCCATTGCAATAGCCCTCTGAACAAATACCATACAATAAAATAAAATAATTTGAGCAATGCTTCAAGCAAATTATAAAATTCATACTTGTATATATATATATATATATGTGTGTGTGTGTGTGTATATATATGTATATATATATATATAAGACTGTTTACATTTTACAAAGCGCTAATATCCCAAGTTTAGAATCAAATTATTCTCCCTCCATCTATGGTTAAATAGTCGGGAGGACTAAGTTCTTTAACCTTGGCATGGACAACTGGTCTTGGAGAAAGAAAATCTCTGAACTGAAATCTGTAAAACTCCGCTTAAAAATTATCTTGTGCCATATCCTGCACGTGTGGATATATATATATATATATATATATATATATATATATATATATATCACGATAGCACGTGGTTTGCTCTTTTTTTCTTTTACGCTAGCTGGGTTGTAAACGCACGCGATGAGATGGTGCCTTGAATAACGATGAGACGCCGCACTAATTGACTATTTTCCTGTTCATCCTTCTTCCACGGTGTTATTGAAAGTTTCTAACACTAAAAAGTGAGTTGTGTTTTTTGTCTGTTTCCCGCCCTAGCTTTTAAGTAGCCCAAACCGAAATAGCAATCCGTCTCTTAACAAGCCGCAGATATTCATTCTGGAGACAACGCAACAATCCTAGCAAAAGTGAAAAAAAAACTTTAATTTAAAATAAAAATAAAAACCTATTGAATAAACGATGCCATGACTCGAAAGACCCTCTTATTTTTATCCATGTAAATTCATCGTCTCCCATGCTGACAATAATCATTTTCGAAGAAGCCATTCTTTCAAAGTAATCTGCAGATGGCGGCAAAAATCAGTGAACCAGCCCAAGATGGCTTCATTTCATCTTCTCCTTCTTACACTTCCAGGGAAACCCAATCTGTCACTTCATTAAAATCTTTGGCTTCCTCAAATTGAGTGTTTTTTTTTTTACCGATATGAGTATCGATTCCGAGATCAATTATCGCCTAAATCAAATCAGATCAATAAATGATCACACATTGATTCATTTTCTTGACAAGAATCCATCAAATCTCCTCTTCATTGGGCAAACACGATTCTACATTATAGCGAAATACTAGTTTTCATCACTGTCCAATATATATATATATGTATATACATATATAATTCTACCAACAAGGACAAGCTACCTATCTTTAAACCAAGTAATTTAATCGATAAATTTACAAGTCGATGTAATTCGGCATATATAGGTATGACTTGTCAACGTCTCGAAGCTAGGGTTAGGCAGCATATACCCAGATCTCTTTTGTCAGGCCGATTAACATCCGGGCATTCCCAAGCAATGGATTCGGCAATTGGTGAGCATCTACTCACTATAAATAACTGCAGAACTCGTTATGAAGATGATAGTTTTTCTGTCCTGCACAGGACAAGAAGTAAATTCCATCTCAAATTTCTAAAGGCGATTTATATTTCCATGAATCGCACCTCACTGTGCAGGCAGTTAAACAGTCACACTCTTGATATATTTGGGGAAATTCTGGAATAATTTTTCCCCCTCTATCTGACCATTCTACTTATATATTATAGACATATACCCCCGTCCTTATTTAAATTATCCGGTGTCCTCAACTTGAAAAGTACCGGGCGAAAAGGGTCCTTCGTTGTTTTATAGTTTTACTTAGTTCCCAGACTATAATCCCCAATGGTGTCTCTACTAATTGTATTGGATAAATTTTGCTGTACTCATGAATTAATTAAATATATATATATATATATATATATATATATAGGGTGTGCGGTATATAACAATCCAGTGGTACCCTCAGTGATGTATTGAAAAAGATCCTTAAGGATTTCGGTCTTTCACCATCAGACCCCTTCACTGGATTGATTGCACGCCTACGTGCATATCACGAATCTGCTATACTTCGAAAAGAGGAAAAAATAAAAAGCGCGGCAAAGCCCGGATTATTTGATGGCAATTGACCATCACTGCAATCTATTAGAAATAGATGTTGATACGAGTATCGTTTTTCGTATGGGCACTTTTATTGATAGTACACACACGAAACTCTGGTCCCCTTCGAAGTAATCTCCTCCGGCTGAAATGCACTTGTTTTACCGTTTCAACAACTTCTGGAAGGTCCCATTCAAGTCCTCTTCTCTGAGCGTGTCATTGACCTTCGTCACAGCCTCTTTCATCTCAATTGTCTCATAATGACAACCTCTGAGCTTAGGGAATAACCAGAAGTCACAAGGAGTCTGGACTGTAGGGAGGCTGAGGAACTGTCTTGATTCCCATCTCGGTCAAATAGTCTGTGACAAGGATGGAGTTGTGGACTGGTGTATTGTCCTGGTGGAAATGTCACTGACCCGATTTGAAGAGTGCTGGCCTCTTCCGACAGAATCTCTTCCTGAACTCTCTTAAACCTCAACATAGTAACCCTAAGCCAATCCCTAACCGTTTGGCTAATCAACTCTGGTGTATTTTCTTTATCCCTTCCACACCTCTCATCATCCCTCACAGACTCCCTTCCTTCCTTGAATCTCTTATGCCACTCAAAAACTCATGCTCGATTCATGTAAGATGGTCGAAAAGCAGTCTGAAGCATTCCATACGTTTCTGTGGCATTTTTTTCCCAAGTTTAAAGCAGAATTTTATTGCATATCGTTCTTCTAAAGTGTCCTCACGTCCAGATTGCATTTTTGAAATTCACCAGCTGTGACAATCAGGCTTTAGTAGGGTGTATTCCAATTGGTGCTACATCTGTTGATTTGAAACTGAAATCATAAAAATTGGTCAGTCATCTCATAACATGCCTAGCAATAACATAGTGAATTTTCTAGAGTCTACGACAATTTTAAATGCCTGTACAAAAAAAAGTCTGGAAACTTATTGAATTAACCACCTATATCTGCCTGTATATGTCAAGTAGTAATCGTTCCCAATTTCACCTAAAAAGACCAAACACGGGACATGCACACACACACACACATATATATATATATATATATATATATATGTGTGTGTGTGTGTGTGTGTGTCGTTGCTTCTCCTGAGGTGAGTGCTGGAGATGTGTTGCATAGAATAAAGAAGCAATTAAGAGACCATAACATATTTCTTCATAAAAATAAATATTGCTCTCTTTTTCTCGAAAGAGTCGAAATGCTGTAAGTGACTGAGACACAGACTAAGAGATGGAGAAACTACCGTGAGGAGACACATATTCGGGATCTTACTTCTTCTAACGGGAGGTTCTCAATGCGAGGCTTCTACTCTGACTGCCCGCATCCTCTGACTGACCGCCAGTCTTGTGGAGGTTGAAATTGTGCCTTATACAATATTCATAACACCTACTCATTCCTCTTCCGGTTTCCAATTTATGAGATTCACCTCCGCTGTCGCCTTTTTTACATAGGTGGAATATCCTGTTTAGAAACCCCTAACTGACCGGTCTTGTCTGAGGTCAAAATGTAACAAATATAGGAGCGCCAAGGAGATGTCTCTTGTATTCTTCCGGCTGTCTCTTTTCGAATTCAGTAGAAAAAAATTCCGAATTCGACTCTTGAGTCAGGTATTGCCCTGCTCTGCCGGCCAGAACCTACTTACCTCTCCTTTTGGGACGGGACCAGTTTGATATCAATCGCTGGGATGAAAAATTCTCTTGATATTTAAGATAATTCTACAACATTTGAGAAACAGAAAGTGCATGATCATTTCCTGTTTCTTTGTTCTCTTTTTCGTGGGTAGCTTCATGCTTACTTAGAGTCACGGAATTGTTTTGTTTAATCGTTAAAATCGACGCCAATATAACTTGACAATAATATATTACTCAAATCCCATCTCTATTCTGTAAGGAGTCAAATTACAAAAGAGATTCAATTTGAATGCAACAGGAACTTACCAGAGCTCAAAAGAAATAATTGGTAATATTTTTTTTCAAATAAAGCTCTTCGAATATATATATATATATATTTGTGTGTATTTATGTATGAACATATATGTCGTAATGGAATATCCCATATTCCTTCTCAGTTATGTGGAATGACGATATCTACAGTACGCACGGGATTATACCGGTCCTTACTTCGAGGATGAAGCCGACGGAATGAACTTGCTGTTAGCTTTGACCTCAGTCGTTTTTTTAGCCCGAATGTCTGGCATTCGTGTCGGACGGGACATTGTTCTTTAGAGGCAGATTTGAGAGCGAAAGGACCCCGGCTTCAGCTGGGCCACCTTCAGGAGTTCAAGCTGCATCATTGACACATTTATTACCTTTCTATAGCACTGGACCTCGCTGTCCAGTTTTAGCTCTAATCAGGCATCATTTGGTACCATTTTGAATAGCCTCACCTTTCTATGAGATAAAAATAATTTTTTGCTCTAAAACACTTCCAAGCAATGTCAACTTTACATTTATGGAAAAAATTCTAAAAGAAGGATTGCTTTGCTTTTTTCCAAAAAGTTCTCTTAATTTATTGAATGATTAGATGTGCATGTGTAGAATACATCCGGTCATATATTTACGTCTATTTGTTTGGATAAGTATATGAGTGCATGCAAGTGTATGTGTAGTTACATGTGTGTTTGTATGCGTGGATAGTTGTATGTCTAGATGTATTTGTAGATGTCTGAATGTGAGCGTGTGCAGATGTATGTATGTCGTTGCATATCTCTATTTGACTCACTCCTTCATTCTTAAAGAAGAACCCCCCCCCAAATGTCCATGTGGAAACCAATACACAATCAAGCACATTTTTATTGAATGCACAAAACTCAACCACACCAGGAAAAAGTTTTATCCGGCGAACAGCATATCCAGCTAGGCTCATCAAGCCGAAATTGCACTTAGCGGGCTGATGACCAGCGTAGTCAAGCCTCGTCTCGTGCCCGACCTTCCCCTCCCCTAACCGCTACTATAATCTGAACTTCGAGTCATTTGCCCTTGTGTCAAGTCCTGTCTGGCAGGAGGTAGAGACAAATAATAATCATTACTTCAGGGTTATAATAAAGTAAAAAGTAACGTTATCTCCCTTTAGTCCAGCGCGACCAGAAGGTTCCCTTTTCAATAGCTACTACACCGAGGTGTAAGGGAGGGCACAACTTCTTTCCCTGGATTGCTCCACTTTACCCTTGATCTTCACCTTGTACTGCTGAGTGTTAAGCAAGGCGGCATCAAGTACCATTGTTTGAGTCTTTGGTATGACTCGACCTGAGATTGAACGCTGGTCTCCCGGACCATGGGCGAACGCTCTCCTCATTATGCCAATGGCCCGGTCAAGGGATTAGTATAGTGCCTCACTGTAATATAATGGCCGAGGTATTTCGTTTTATATATCTTGCCTTTGGGTTTAGTTAGGCCGAGAACCTTTCGGCTCAGCACATGGGTTAGTTAGGTGCAAACTTGAGCGCAGGTGTTAACGGGCCCGTGGGGAGGATGTGTCGTTCACAGATGTCAAAATAAAAATCCCAGATAGAAAATTGTGA
>CAUZXS010005339.1:115000-187878 GCA_963585895.1 Sepioteuthis lessoniana | reverse complement strand
GCAAAATGTTATTTCGGGTCGGGGCTTGTTTTTTGTGTTGGTTTTTTTTTCATGCTGCTTTGTAAACGGTTTTATTTTTGTACTATTTTCCTTCAGTATTATGAGAAGACTTGCCTTCTAACGAAATTCTTAATTAAATTCCTTCGTTTCTGATGCGAGAATTTAGTACAATTAGTAGGAGTCCTACTCTTTATCGTAGGACCAATTTATCAATATATATATATATATAAATATATATATATATATAAATATATATATATTATATATATATATATATATATATATTATATATAATATATATATATATATATATCACTTTGTAATCGTTGGAAGTCTTTTGGTTTTAGTTTTTTCCTCTTTTCCCTTCCAAATTCTGCTCTTATGTCATATTGTAATGATTTTCATTATAAAAGGAATATTTAGAATTTATTAATTCTTTTCACAGTTCGTTTTACGCACGTGTTTCTTCAGATTATTGTATTTTTTAATACATGAGATTCCAAGTAATGAAGTTGACATGAGGAGGTGAGATAACAGTTTCTAATATAAATAGATAGATAGAAAGATAGATATTCACGATTTACTAGGAATGGTCATTAAAGCTACTTTGCTATACAGCATTCTCCGGAGATTCTTTTTGCAAACTTAAGCAGAACCAGAATGACTAAGAATCAGTAAGGATCGAACACACTTCACTAAGGAGTATGTATTTCCTAACCCCTCTACCACGTGCAGGATGCGACACAAAGCCAGTTTCAAACGGAGAACAGTTGGTTTGAATTCATAGTTTTTCTCCGTCTAAAACATTTGCCAAGCTAAGCCAAAGAGACAAATCTACTCTATCATTTTACTCATGTCTAAGGGTAGAAGAGATTCTTGTTCTTCTCGGGGGGGTGCATTAATGCAGGTGAAACGAAAAGAACTTCTTCGTCGAGGATTTGAACTCGTTCTGCAGATTCCATTTTCAACCATATGATCGTTAAGCCATACGTGCTCTTAAACGAACAGTCAGCAAAAGTCGCTTCATAAACACTATGAAAACCACCTGATATTGTGTGACATTAATCGTAAGAAAAATAAATCTTGTAGTAAGCACTCAATAAAACCGTCAACATGTCAAAAATTAGAAAAAATTGCTTTCTTTATCGTTAAAGAGTGAAAGCCTTCTGGCTATTCGTCTGAAATACTTGATAATTTCTTCATATTTTTACAGATGCTGGAATACAAACACTACACCAGGATATTTTTGGGTCATGCGAGGTCCAATTTTAGCATCTACAGTGGTAAGTAGATTAATTATTTAAATACACACACACGCACGCGCATATATATATATATATATATATATATATATATATATATATATGGTTTCTTTGTTTAATGGCATATCAACCTTTGTAGGTTATTTAATGTCAAAGCCATTCAACAGTAGTTGTACTATTTAACCCATAGCTGGGAGGATATGGGGGTTCATACCTTTCCCAAGGGTATTTGCCCGAAAGTGAACGTAATAGCGCGACTGGAGTACGAACTCGCGTACTACGATTCCGCAGTCCATCGCTTTAACCATTACGAGGACATCCCCTATATACAAAGAGAGAGAGAGAAAGAATTAACGAATTGATTCTCTCTCTCTCTCTCTCTCTCACTCTCTCTCTCTCTCTCTCTCTCTATATATATATATATATATATACAGGCCAAAATTTGGGGACCACTTTGAATTGCTTCGCTTAGTTTTTAAAAGGCTAATTTTGCATATTTGGTTAAATAAATTCACCCATTGTTTACATGCAAACGCTTTTATAAAATTAAAACAAATTTTTCTGCAAGCATTATTAATTTCTTTACGTAAGCCTTATAAATTTTGTAGCAACTTGATACTTTTTCTGAGCTATGGAGTAGAAATTGAAGGATATTTTCACTCCACTGTTTGATAGAGGTTCAATTCAGTCTAGATTAATGAGTGATTGAAATTAATTATTAGAAAACGTTAAAATGCCAAGAACTAAATAGATTAGATTTGAAAAAAGAAACCAAGTAGAAATTATTTCTATTGAAAGATACTCTACGCGTTACATTGCTAGAATATTACAACTATCAAAAAACGGAGTGCATTATTGCTTACTGTGACGTGCAGAAACCGCGGCGCAAATGTTGACAGAAAAAGATATGAACAGCCCAGAGTAAGATCTACCGCGGAGGATTGATACCTGATCATGTCTAGCAAAAGGAACAGAAGACAGCTTCCGAACTAATAGCTGAATTTAATTCTTTCTACACGTCAACAACCAATATCTGTTATGACTGTTAAGAGAAAATGTCTTTCTGTTCAGCTTAAAGGATGTGTGTCAGTTAAGAAACTTCTATTAAATAAAAGTAAGATAAAAAGACTCAAGCGGAAACAATAACACTAAGGTTTGACATTAGTAGATAGGAAAAAGCTATATTGAACTAATGAGTCTAAATTTGAGGTTTTTTGGAAGTAAACAAAGAGTCTTTGTCAGACAAACATCTTCTGAACTAATAAGTGAAAATTGCATTGTGCCAACTGTGAAACATGTTGGTGGAGTTGCTGCTGTAATGATTTAGGGATATTTTACAGGAGAAATGGCTGGAGACTTTGTTCAAATTAAAGGCATTATGCGAAAGGAATAGTATCATTTAATACTACAGAGACATGCAATTCTTTCTTGCTAATGTATTATTGGACAAAATTTTGTTTTTCGGTAAGATAATAATCAAAAACACAGCTCTGAACAGTGTACAAATTATCTAAAATCAAAGGAAGATAAGGGAATTTTGTAAATCATTACTTAGCCCCCTCAGTCTCCAGATCTTTTATCAAGTGATCTAGTCTGGGATGAAATTGATCGTAAAGTTCAAAGTGAACTGCCTCAGAATAAACAAAAGTTGTTTGCACATTTAGATACTGCTTGGGAATCACTTCTACAACAAACTTTTACAAGTTACTGTATATTACAATATATATAACCACTATATATATATATCAACCGGCTCATTGTTCAAGTGGGTAGAGTGTTCACTAATAGTTCAGGACACCAGAGTTCAATCCCAGGTCGCGGCATACCAAAGACTTTAAAAATGCTACTTGATACCTCCTTGCTTAACCCTCAGCAATATAAGGTACGTATCAAGAGTAAAGTGGAGCAATCTAGGGAAAGGAGTAGTGCCCTCCCTTACACATCAGTGTAGGAGCTATCGAAAAGGGAGCGTTCTGGTCGCCCTCGACTAAGGTCGCCAACTTTACTTTTGCTTACTATGTATATATATATATATATATATATATATCCCTTGTCTTTGGACATAAAACACTCATCTTGCCTCTACTGCACCTTTTCGCTCATCGAAACCAAATGTCAGATACTTTTCACATCCAAAAATGAATTTCGATTAACTAGTAACATTTTAGTGCCAAAAATATATATCACTTATTACTGCTTTATACGTAATACTGACGCAGGATAAACGAATGCTATTTCTCACTGCTCTTAGACACGGAATTACCACAAAGCTCGTCTGAACAGAGCTTTATATTCTGCCGAATTCATGTGTTTATCTTTACTGTTAGCGATTGCAAGTGAGAAGAGAACTTATCAATTAACCCTCATATATTTGTAAAATGTTCTTCGGATAGATGTTACGAATGTAGTGAAACCGAAAAAATTACTGGGCAAACCATACTGTATAATTTTTACACAGCTACTTCATAAATAAACAAAGCTAGTTTGGAAACTGAATTAAATGGGTAATTATTATTTTTTCAAAATAAGTTTGGGCCCTTTATTCATCACTTTGTCAAACCGAAAGTTTTTAAAATAAATACATAGCGATTTACAATTTGGGGGCTTCGGTCAGGAAAGAGTGACAACAATTAACAGTAACCAGAGTTCCTGACTTTGCCACAGATTTGGATTCTAAGACCATTTCATATATTTTACATACAATTACAATTTTTCCATAAATTAAAGAATCGGCTTTCCATAAATTAATGATCGGCTTAACATGTACATACGAGGTTTGTCTGAAAAAACACTGATATCAAAACAATTTATTTTAATTCAAATTTTTTTAAAAACTTGATGGTTTCGCATTAAAGTAATCCCCCTTGAGTTTAATTCACTTTACCATCCTTCTCTGCGACGCTTCCGTGCAGTGCTGGAAGGATCTGTAGAGAAGAGGAAAATCTCATATTTTGTTTTGGCGCGCTATTTAATTCAACACTGAATTTCACCCAATCAGGATGACTTATCCCATTCAGCCCGGACCTTCATTTCCGGCTAGCAAAACGGGTGAGCGGCCAAACACACTCTCTTCGGCTTGAGACGGCGACCAGCACGGACGTGTCTCTGGTCGCCCCTGCTTAGCGATGCTCTTTAGCTAAACAAGCCACCCAGTGTGGCTTTAACCCTAGCAGCAGCAACATGGACACTCAGCGGGGGAACCTTCTAATTTATGGATTCTTTGCATCTAATATATTTTAGACCAAGGAATCCCTGTTGAATATGAATTAGATACGTTCAGCATGCCTTCCACAAGCACCACAAAAATTTACTATGTCGATCCGAGCGCCACTCCGCTCTCGACACAAAACTACACTGTGACTTTGAATACTTCCCTCACACGTCCAACGACACGCTGCCATTTCCAGCATCCCGCTAAGCCATTTCGTCTCAAACATCCAGCAAGCCTAAACACCACGAGTCTTGCAGCACCAAGAACAAACCTCCTTAAAGCTGCAAATAAAAACTTTCGCTGTTGTGTGTTGTTAAAGAAAAGTCTCGTAATTCATTTCTAGTGCCTAAAATCTATAGTGTTCGGGAAAATAACAAATTCCCTCAAACCCTATAGATCCTTCAGGGAAGACCCTCAGCCCCGTCGTTACAGTTCTCTTGCCTTCAGAACGAGTTTCTTTTATGATCTCCTTGAGGAAAAACAAAATGTCACACAGACCTAGATTAAGTGAATTGGGATATTTTTCATGTGCGGCGATGCTCCTCTCAGCCAGGATCTGCTGGATACTCAGTACATCCATTCCCGTTACTTTTCAGACATGCAAAAATCTTCAATAATAATCTTCTAATGTCCTTTTTCATGTCCAGTTGACTTTCAATCACTCGAGCAGTCAACCGACGATTACCACACATCACCTGCCTAATTCACTTGATGATGATCTCAGTCTTGCTTGTTGAAGGCCTCCCACTCCAGAAGTCA
Source organism: Sepioteuthis lessoniana (assembly GCA_963585895.1). Classification (NCBI taxonomy): domain Eukaryota; kingdom Metazoa; phylum Mollusca; class Cephalopoda; order Myopsida; family Loliginidae; genus Sepioteuthis; species Sepioteuthis lessoniana. Next base: position 182,646 of record CAUZXS010005339.1, on the reverse strand, counting down.
TCATTCACCTCCTCGCAACCCTCTTTGATTCACTTGTGCCGTTCAAAAACACATGTGCGTGACTTGGCGTTATCTCTTTACACTTGCTGAAGTATTTCAAGTTCTTGTGACAAACTGAACAAAAAAATTCAGGTTTATTCGTTCTTCAGCACACACTGTTTGTCCTTAGTGTTCAGAGCAGAACGACCTAAAAAGAGGTATGAACAAAAAATGTGAAAAAAGAGGCAAAGGTTGCAGAAAGCAAAGCTTACAGTTATATACTTCCAAGATATGGTAGATGATAACTCAACCTGCTTTATCTCTTTTGCCTATTGTTTACTTAGTACATCCAGACCTGTAACTTCTCAGGAAGACTTCGTATGTTTACAGCCGAAGTAAACTTGTTTAATGTCTTGAATGAGGCCTAATCGGACGCCACGGCTGTCATATTTTAAATTCATTGAAACAGACGGTTCTCTCAAACAGATTTCCCTTCCGAGACTACTTCAGTTTCTCTTTTTCTTTGATCCACTTCCATTGTGTCGTTATATCAGTTGCCTGTAAACGGGTATGAGATATGAAACAGACTTGAGCAACATGGCCGTTTCGAAATTTGCGATTTATTTTGTAATTTTTCCTTGATAAATGATTGAATTTCGATACTATAGCAGCCAATGATAAACTTAAGAATACCCAAGAGACATCGCTAGATATTCACGAATTTGATGACAAATTTGAAGCGAGGGAAATAGAGTATTTAACTTCGGATTTTGGATTCGGGCTTCGACTGTACTGATAGAAGTTAAAGTATTAATCTTATTAAAAGAGCTAACAATGGTTGGCCAATTGAATAGAACCCATATATTCTTAAGTAAAAATGCTCCTGCCATATACCCTAAGATTAATTCTAAAAACATATATACATCATCATCATCATCGAGGCATGCTATGGATTCCTTTGACTTACTCTCGCCAACTGTCCCCATTGGCCTTCGCTCTTGGTAAATCCTCTAGACGGCATCCACTGTCTGCACAGCTGAAGAATTCAACTTTTGCTAGTTTAGTAAAACTAGTGTGTACGTGTAGTAGTCCATCGGAGAACGTCACTGATGAGTTCTTTATTTCTCCAGCAGCGCTCAGCAAGTCTTACACGTCTTACTTCGATAGTTTGCAAGGAGGGAGGAAAGTGGCTGTGCAGATACTGTTTTGTTGGCTGCTGCTTCAAAGACTTGTTAGAAATAACAAGCAGCATCCTCGTGTAGTTCCCATCAAGCTTTTTTTCAGGCATTTCATTAAAGTCTAAATGGTGCGACTATACAATTGTACCAACAGGGCTACAGCTTGGAAGAATTCCTGTTTTATTATATCACAGAGAAAAATATAGAGCGGAGTGTTTAAAATTGAATAGAAATAAGTTATCTTACAACAGGTTATAATGAGAAATGCATTTGATCTGGAAAGGCTTTAAGATTATACTAGTAAAATTAATAAAAATATAGGATAAAGACACTTCTAAGATTGTCCTAACATTGAGAAAAAATAGCCTTTGCAATAACCTAAAATATTTGATCTCTTTGAATTTTTCTTTCTCGATGTTTTCAAAAAGTGAAATCTGAATTCTTTCTTTGAAAAAAGGAGATGATAAACGTTTAACCGTAAACAAAAAATAATGTGATATCTCTCACGTCAAAGGAATGTTTATGATTAAGATATTAAGCGACTCTATTATATTTTAAAATGGGAAATTAGATGTCCAGGATTCATTAAATTGGCTTCGTGCTTTGAAAGGAGTTTGAGCGGATATTAAACGAGACACAACGACGGCTCACATATTTAAAATTCACATACACAAATAACCTTTTTTATATGTTTGCCATCAGGAACTGTTTTAGTCTCTCTCTCTCTCTCTCTCTTTCTGTCATCCAATTATATTGTGTCGTTATATATAGCATTTCAATGATAATTGAAAAAAAACAGGAATCCATATTTACCAACCCCTCCACTCGGGTAAGATATAACACAAGGTCAATTTTTAAGAGGAGTTTAACAGGTTTGAATTCAGAGTTTTCCTTCTCCTAGACTAGTTTTCCTCACCAAGGTTGAAGAACCCGTCTGCCCTACTATTTACCCTTAACTGGAGGGAGAATAATTGGATTCATACCCTTCCCAAGGGTATTAGTGCTATATGAAATGCAATCAGCCTCGTCCAGGATTTGAACTCGTGTCACCGTGTCCATTTCCTACGACGATAACCATCACACCACAGGCACCTCCAGGAAAATAAACAGGAATCATAGTATCATAGGTCTTAAGACCAAGGAAAGCATGACTAAAACTTGCAAAGAGTTGGTAGACCATAAGTGGATCATACGTGGACCACACGTTTCACTCACTGAGTTAAAATATTTTGATGAGAGGCGACAAGAATATCGCCAGGAATTAGATATTAATCTAAAGGGAACTTTATTTTTCTACGTGGGTTCATTCGTCGCAGGACAGCAAACCTCGAAAGGAAGTGAGAAGATACAAATAATTCTTCATCTTTGGGCAAAAAACACATTACCGACATTCATTTGTCGTTTACAACAGATGAACCCACCATACATATATACATATATATATATACACGAAGGTCATTCAAACCCACACACACATGTGCACAATATTAAAGCATTATTTAATTACCCCAGAACATTCTAAACAAACGAGTGCACGCACCTACCCCCCACACACACACATACGTATATATATATATACATATATATATATTTAGAGAGAGAGAGCGATTTACTGTAATTTAAAGCATAATAGTTGTCCGTTGGAAAATTAAATACGTCTGTTTAAAATGCAGAATGTCTGGGCCAAGTATTAAAACAAAATAGTGTTCTCGCTGAAAAATATCCGTTTAAAAATTGGCCTTGTGCCACCACCTGGTTGTGGTTGAGTGGTTGGGTTAATACATATATGATGATCAAGAAATTGACAAAAGTCATGAGTTAGTTGATTTGGAACTTTTTTTGTAGAATCATTTATATATCATTATTCTACCAACACTTGTTTCTCCATCTAAAAGTCCTGATGAAGGTTCATTAAAACCGAAACGTTTAAACGTTGACTTTCCGTCGTAATAGATTCATCACTTTTGGATTACTTACATTCCTCTCTTCATGACGTCATGAAACCTGAGGTCGCAGACAAGCTTCCATGGTATTAAATATACATAAAAACTAACACATATTTAATTATTATTATATAATAGCTCTATCACAGATATTGAGCACTCTCCAAATTATATCGCAATTGGTCTGCCACAAACCTACGAAGTGAAATAGTGACAACCAACACTGTTATAATATATATATATATATATATATATATATATATATATATATATATATATATATATAAGAGGGTCATTCAAAAATCAAATCTTTTTTTTTTTAGAATTTTTTACCTAAGATTAAACTCTTCATTGTTTGGAATTAGTTTATTGTAAAGAGCAATTTAATCTTGGGAAATATTTCTTTGTAGACAATACAAAATCAAACAGAGTGCTCCATATTTGAACAGAGGTCAGTCATCAAGTTTTTAGTGGCTGAGAAATGCAAGCAATGCGAAATTTACAGAAGAATGAGTGATATAAACAGTGAAGCATGATTTAGTCAAAGAAATCTTGGCATATAAACAGGGGTTTGCCTCTATAAGCCTCTATTGAAAAGAATGACCCTGGAGTGGAAATACACTGACTCTCCGGAAAAGAAAAGTTCCTGGCGCAGCGATCAATAAAGAAGACCATCTGCTGGGAGTCTTCTGGGACATAAAAGGAACTATCACTAGAGATTTTCTTGAAAATATGCAACTGTACACTGTGCTTTCTATTGCGAAATCCTTTGACAAAATTCTCCTTATTTATTGAAGTAGCTTCGCGTATATATATATGTGTGTGTGTGTGTGTGTGTGTGTGTGTGTGTGTGTGTGTGTGTGCGTGCGAGAGAGAGAGAGAAAAAAAATAAGTGGCAAAGCCAAACTTTGACAACGGATTTAGCTATGATATTTTACCTTTATTTTAGAAAAATGAAATAACATTGCTAAACCAATTGTCAGGGTGAGGTCTATCCACTTTTCCGCTTATTTTTCTCATCTTGTCTGATTTACCAAAATCTACCATTTCACCATATATATATGTATATGATTGTGTGTGTGTGTGTGTGTGTGTTTTCGTGCATATGTAAAGAAATTTGTTTATATGTTACAATGTTTTTCAATGTTTATAACTCCCCCCACCTTGTGCGCGTGTGTGTGTGTGTGTGTGGACACACAGATACAATAATAAACACGAAAAGCAATTGCAATATGTATGTATACAAATAGCATTACTTATATGTATATGTTGTGGTCTTCAGATAAGACCGGTGGAAGAACAACTCAAACAACGGTTGATAGGTGAACGTTATTGTATAAGCAGAAAAAAGGAAGTCATACAAAAGAAGTACTAGCCGTTCTCGGCTTGCAGTCTGTCTGTCGAATGTCTCGTAAGAAACGAGAGGTTGTCTTCTCTGAGAAAGCTAGCTCGGAGAATATGTTTAGGTTGGACGAGTCCATGTTTGGGGTATGGTTGGATATGCCCCCATAGCAGTATATATACCAAAGTAAAAGTCCGTTCTCCGGATGGAAACACAGACTACTTCGACATAGTAACAGGAGTACTACAAGGAGACGCACTAGTCCCCACACCTATCATCTGTCAAGACTACGTTCTTAGAACATCTATCGATAAAATCAAAGAAAAAGGTTGCAAGCTAACAAAAGAAAGCAGAAGGTACCCCGCAAAAACAATTACCGACGCCGACTACGCCGATGATATAGTGCTTCTGGCAAATGCACCTGCCTAAGCCGAAACCCTGCTACATAGTCTGAAGCGAGCCGCTGCAGGCATCGGCCTCCATGTCAATGCACACAAGACGGAATATATGTGCTTTAATCAAACAGGCAACATCTCCACACTGAACAGTAGCTCTCTGAAATTAGTTGACAAGTTCACCTACCTAGGAAGCAGTGTTTCATCAACCGAGATAGGCATCAACATATGACTAGTAAAGGCGTGGACAGCTATCGATAGAGTTTCTGTCATATAGAAGTTAGACCTGGCCGATAAAATGAACCACAGTTTCTTCCAAGCAGCGATCGTGTCGATACTGTTATATGGATGCACCACATGAACACTTCTTAAACAGATGGAGAAAAAGCTTGACGGCAATTACACAAGAATACTGCGAACAATATTGAACTAGTCCTGGAGACAACACCCCACAAAGCAGCAGCTATAAGGTCACCTACCACCCATCACGAAAACTATCAAAATTAGACGAACCAGACACGCAGGACACTGCTGGAGAAGTAGGAACGAGCTTGTGAGTGTTGTACTCCAGTGGACCCCTTCACATGGACGAGAAAAGGCAGGACGTCCAGCTCGAACCTACATACAGCAGCTCTGTGCCGATACGGAATGTAGACCTGAGTATCTGCCGGAAGCAGTGGACGATAGGGAGGTGTGGCGAGAGACGGTCAGGAATATCCATGCTGATAGCGCGACATCATGATGATATATATATATATATATATATATATATATATACATATATATATCAATAAATATATATTGTTTCTATAATTTTTTGTATATATATATATAAACAAGAAAAGTATTGGAATATATGTGTATGTGTTTGTGTGTGAATAAGAAATGTGACAGAAAAATGAAAACCAAGTTGTTGCAATTTATTTATTGATACATATTTCACTTAAACAGCTTCATTAGATAATCAACAACTTGGGTTTTTTAAATTATCTTCTTAAAATGATTGCCTAAATTTGTTGGTACAATCATAATTTTATGTGTATAAACTGTTAGTTTCAATAACTTTTTATTTTTAAAAAATTATAAATTATAAGTGGTTTGCACATGTGTGATAATGTGATGCATAAATAATTATGTATTACCTAACCCCTCCGCACAAGTAGCATGCGACAAATTCTTAACTGGTTTAAATTCAGAGTTTTCCCATGTCCTACAATGGTAACCATTACACCATGCGTCCCTTTGCCTGTATATATATATATATATACTCTGTGAATTGGTTCTAAGTTTTTCTTATCTCTAGGTGTTACTGCAAACAGTGCTTCGTATTGCCAACTCTTTTGGCAAGATTCGACTCATTTATTGAATGAACAACTATATATATATAAACTATCGCCCAAAAATAAATACCCCTTTAGAATTTTAGAAAAAGCTAGTTTTCTTTCAAACCAAAGATACAAGGATTTTATCATTTCTGGGGAAACATTATACAATCAAAACAGATATTATTAGGTATTTTCAATACCAAACTCTACAACATTGAAAAGCGAAACTGCAACAAATCTATAACCAAAAATAAAATTGATAAATAAATAAATATATATATATATATATATATATATATATATATATATATATATATATAAGGGGTGCACTAATTTTGGGACTGCCACATATTAATATTTTTGGTAACAGAATTTCAATACCGATGAGTGGTGTCATAGATAATGCCTAATAATGGCTGTTTCGATTGCATGAATTTCTGGTGGAAATAATATTTGATATCTTAGGTTTAGAAATTAAGTTGTTTTTTTGAAAAAAAACTTTTGAGGTGTACTTATTTGATAGCAGTACTATTTATATAGCATCTGTCTCTCGTGTGAGTCTACATATGTCTCCGCCTAAGTGTCCACATAGGTCGAAGCAAGGTTGTATGGAATATAAGCAGTTGCCCTTCCTCTAGATCTCCCCTCTTCATGACTTAGGGATACATAGGGCGCTATACAACTTGGCATTTTTTTACCTATCTACTAGAGAAAGGTACCGGGGAGTCTCCCTTGTGTTGAGGTAAATGTGCTGAATTGGGATTTCGTGGTGTGCGAGTTCGAAATCAAGTCACGCTATTATGTTATCTTTCTGAATAATACACTTTGGAAAGGCAGGAACCCTGTTATCCCCTCAAGTTATGTGTTGAATAATACTACTAATATTATTCTATTATAATGGGTTTAGCATTATATATCCCTCGAAGTTTGATATGCCATTAAAAACAAAGAAACCAAACCAACCAAACAGATGATACCCTTGAGCTTTCCTTCTCCTAGAGCTGTTGCCCTTAAACAGGCTATAGAACCCAGTTTACCCGATTATTCAAGCATATCTGGATTTCACTCACCGATTCCATTACGTCCAACATCAACCACGCCTCAACAATTTGTTGGGGTTAATATATCTGCGCATACGCATGCAGGCGTGTACAGATAAAATGGTTTACATAAATTTCATCTTTTTTTTTCTCTTCATTTGTAATGATTAAATTTTGAATTTTTTTCTTTGCAGTTAAATTTTATTTTCTTCATCAATGTTCTGAGGGTTTTGTTTACAAAGTTGAATGCGGCAAATTCTCCTGAGGCCCAGAAATTTAGGTAAACGTAAGTGTTTGATTTTCGATTTTCGATTTTTTTTCTCTTTAACTTTTCACGCATAATTTACAGTGATGAATAAAATCTAAAAATTAAATTAAAGATCAAAATCGTTAAAATATATGAATGAATGAAAATATGCATGATCCAATAGGGGAAAGCTCTTATTCATTTGGTTTGAGCCCTTGCCACAAATACGACCTGTTACCTAAAAGTTCGATAAATCTAAATTACCCACCCAAACCGAATCTGGTTCGGGCGTTTTGGGCAGAAACTTTGAAAAAACCGCCGACATCGTGTTATATATGTGTTAAGGTATTATTTCGAATGAGACAGTGAAAACTAGGAATTATATAAGAGATTTTTATGACCAAATTTTCTAAAGATTTTGGGACAGATTGATACATTCATAGATAGATATGACCAAACGGATACCGATGTAAACTGTGAAAGACAGGTATGAATACAAAGAGGTATACATGAACAGACGAACATAGATAGATATATAGATAGATAGGAAATAAATAATGGAAAGGAATCCAACCGCATGGAGAAAAATTGAAAAATAAAGTAATCAAAAGTGAAGAATTTTTTGTGAAGGAAAATTGACGTGAAAAGTTTCGGGTTTAATGAACATTCATCAGGACTTTAAAATGGTGATACCAAATGTTTAAATAGATTCTTCTGTCTATAACCAGAAACTAATGGATTTGAAGTTGGCAACCGTAGTCGAGGGAGACCAGAAGACCCCCTTTTCGATAGCTACTACGCCATTCCCTAGATAGCTCCACTTTACCCTTGATTCTAACCTTATAATGCTGAGTGTTAAGCAAGGAGGTATCAAGTATCATTTTTAAAGTCTTTAGTATGACGCGACTTGGGATTGAACCCAGGTCTCCCGGACCATTAGCGAACACTCTGCCCACTTGGCCAATGAGCCGGTTAATGGATTTACTTGATGATAATAACATTTATGAACAGATCTCCCGAGAACCTGTTCTAAAAAATATGAATGATTTTAGTAATTCGTACAAGAGTTTTTCTCCATAGGTAAATTGATGTGTGTATGCAGTAGTTTTGGGCCTGTCCAAGCAACAGCACACATTTTACATTGTTGTATCGGAGAGGGCAAAAACGTATATGGTAGCATTAGTACACAATTCGTAAGAATTATCCTGGAATGTCCCCTTTTCTGAGAGTTGCAAAAGAAATGTAGTCGTCAGGTGATCGATGAGAAACGGATCAACAACGACAACCATTTGATCTTTGAATCTTCGTTGTTTTATTCTTTCTTCGTTTGCTTTTAAAAGTTGTTGGAAACAGATGGAAATTTGAGATTTCTCAACCACGAGACGATTATAAAGAGCATTTGGCCTTTGAAGAGACGTGGTCGGTTGCAGGCGAAATACTTCGTCTCGTACCATTGGTTCTTATCCGTTCTGGCATTTGTCCTTTTAATGCTCTCAGCCGGCTTCACTGACAGTTCTACTATAATTTACAGGACTGTTTCCTGGCCTTTTTCAGTCTGACAAAATTTTCCGGCTTGTATACATAACTTACGCCTCTATGAAATGTGGGTTAATGTTTATGCAATTCCACAAAATATAAATACGTCAGTTACCAACAAGCGTGCCTGTCACACCAATAAACAAAACTTGTCAAGTCACATTCGTTACAGATTACAAGTTCTAGTTTGATTGTCTTTGGTTGATCAATAATCGCTTCACAGTAGAAAAGAAACAGAAACACAAACTCTTCTCAACAATTGTATAACTTTTATTACTTTCAGTTGCCTGTTAATTGGGCTTCGACAAAAGTACTATTGTTCATAAACCCAAGTAGAACCCGTACTCGACTTCGTTCTTGGTTTGTTGTCAAGTCTCTTAGTTGAGTCCTCTCTTCCATCAAATGGTTGATACATTTAATATTCGGCTTTTCCTAATTTAGCTATTTTGCGAAATAAGACAGTAAAGAATGAAATGAGTTATTTCTTTTTCTTAATGGATTAAGAATTAAGAATTATCGTCATTACTTTTGCTCATATTTATTGAAAAAATTCAAACAATCAGAAACCCATAAAACTAAGCAAATATTTTGCAAAATTTCTTTTTAGAATAATGTGTAAATTAGTATCCCCGTTCACACTGTAAATGCTATTTGTTTTCATATATAAATATAAAAAGTAAATAAAGTTGGCGACTGTAGTAGAGGCCAACCCAAAGGCTCCCTTTTCATTAGATAGTACATCAAAGTTTAAGGGGGAGTGCTACTCCTTTCTTTGGGTTGCTCCTCTTTACCCTTGCCTTGTACCTTACAATAATGAATTTTAAGCAAGGCATCAAATACCATTTTTGAATCTTTGGTAAAAGTCGACCAGGTACTGAACCCCGGTCTGCCGGGCCATTGGTGAACACTCAACCCACTAGAACGGTACATATATAAATATAATTGCACGTTATTAGAATATACATCAGGCCAACAGTGATGATAATATGAAACAATTTTACTAACAATAAAGATTTAAATAAAAAATGAAATTATTGAAAATATGACGTAAATAACAATGGGAATTGTGACGTCAATGATGACTTAGCTTCGGTTACAGATTGACTCATAATTTCTATTATAATAAGATATACACTCACACATACATACATACATACATACATACATGTTTGCATGGAGGTGCTTGTGCTATAATGGTTATCGTCGTAGGAAATGGACACGGCGAATCAATTTCAAATCCTGTTAGCATTTCAAATGGCGTTAATATCCTACAAAGGTATGCATCCAACAATTCTTCTTCCAGCTATGGATGAATAGTAGGACAGACTGTATTTTAATATTGGCAACTAGTTCAAAAGAAGGAGAACTCTAAATTCAAACCTGTTTAAGTCCGCTTAAAAATTGACCTTGTGTCACATACTACTCGTGCGAAGGGGTTGGTAAATATGTGTGTGTGTGTGTGTGTGTGTGTAATTTCTCAGAGTATTCCTTTGGGATAAAAATTTCTTTTTTTTTTCTTTTTCAGACTTGAGTTTTAAAAAAAAGAAATCGCTCTTCACTTTCGAAGAATGAAACCGATAAGTATTATTTTAACATTTGTTAGTGCGCCACATTATCTGCAACTGTAAAATATATATCATTTACATTTTTCAGACGTTTCGGTCGTTTAAAGCTCTAGCCTTCTTTAGGTGGTTGGAATGTCGAACTTAAACATTTACTTCGCCGAGGTAGACTGTTCTAGTAGCATTGTTTAATAAATGTCAATTCTCTGTTAACCTCCTGTTAATTTCCCCTTGGAAAATTCTCCTCTGCCTTCACCGGGTATTGAACTCACACTCTTTGGGTATGTCACTGGACCTAACCAACGACTTAATCCACTGTGCCATGTGTCTTTGAGGACATTTGTGTATGAATTTCTGGGTGATATAAACCTAATGTCTTCAGCAGCCATTTTTACCAGTGCTCATATTGTAATTTTGCTGTTATCATTGCATTTTTTCTTCTTTTTTTTTAAACATGGCACAGTGGATAAAGTCGTTGGTTAGATCTAGTGACATACCCAAAGAGTGTGAGTTCAATACCCGGTGAAGGCAGTGGAGAACTTTCAGAGGTGAAATTAACAGGAGATAACTGAGAACTGATATCCATTAAACATGGCTCGTGCAACTAGAACAGTCTAACACGGTGAGTGAAATAAAGAGTTAAGTTCGACATTCCAATCACCTGACGAAGGCCGGAGCAGACAACGGCCGAAATGTTATGATAAACATGGCGACAAAGATGAGGAAAATAGACCTAAAAATGTAAATAATGTAGATAATTCCTCATCTCAGAAATATAGAAAGATATTGTAAAATATATGTATATATTGCATTAAGGTCATAGATATGAAATGAAAAAACAATTTTTACCTGCTTCAATTTCGTGTTCATTTCTCACATGTTTTCTGTTTGCAAATTCATCACTTTTTCCTTTCTAATATTGAATTTATGTGCAAAAAGCGCTCGTAATGTAATGGTTACCGTCGTAAGAAATGGGAACGATAATAGCGTTCAAATCTTGGACGAGGTTGTTTGCATTTCGCTTTGCTCTAATGCCCTTGGGAATAATATGAATCCAACTCATCTCTCTTTAGCTATGGTTAAAAAATAGGACAGATTGGGCTCTATCACTTTGGTATAGTAACTGGTTTTGAAAAAGGTAAACTCTGAATTCAAACCTTTTAAACATCGCTTAAAATTGACCTTGTGTCACATCCTGCTTGTGCAGAGGGTAAATATATTAATGTAAGGGTAAATATATTAATGTAAGCGCAAGAGATGTCTGAAAAAAAGTGCCCCACCATCAATTATGAATTCACTGGGCATATGTTACAAGCACTACTGCGTTACGTTTTCCACAGAGTAGCCATCCAGATTGATGCAATTGTCACGAGTACGTAAATACTTTCTTTAAAAAAAAGTAGCGTCTAATTAATTGTTCTTCAGGACTCAACGCGGTGAAAGCCCAACTTATTGCGATTGATTCCATGAAATACCAATTTCCAAAGATCAAATTCCACTGCCATATCACGATGTTTTTGCTATCTCGCATCTTAAATCAGTTTCAACTTAGCACACTTCATAATACTGATAATTAATTTTAAACATAATACATGACCAAAGGTACCTGATAGACGGATAAAAGTAAGTAAAAAAGGTTGGTGACCACAGTCGAGGGTGACCCGAAGGCTCTCTTTTCAATAGCTACTATACCGCAATGTAGGAAAGGGCGCTACTCCTTTCCGTGGATTGCTCCACTTTACTCTTGATCCATACCTTATAATGCTGAGTGTTTAGCAAGGAGGCATCAAGTATCATTTTTTGAGTCTTTGGTATGATTCGACCTGGGATTGAACCCTGGTCTCCCGGGCCATTGGCGAACACTCTAACTGCTAATACATATTAATCTAAAAAGACAGTGATGTTTCGTTCAACCTTTTTTATACAGAGGTACCTTGAGATACGGAAGTTATTCTATGAGCCCCTTGTGTCTTTTTTCAATGGCACGATGAGACATCACTACATTTTTTGGTGGGTGGGGTTAACTGCTTAAAAAGAAGAAGATTTTACCACTGATATTTCTCATGGGTTCCACTTTTTGCTTGAGTAGTATACCTCCCAAACTAAATGCTAGCGAAAGTTTAAAGAATGCAACCTTCTTTGTTATGTTAGCATAGCTACAAGTAGAAGCTTCTGGCAGATCCTCAGGGCAACATCCCGTATCCTCACAGAGCTGCTGTATATAGGTTCGAGCTAGTCACCCTGCTTTTGCTCGGCCATGTGAGGGGGTCCATTGGAGAACATCACTTATTAGCTCGTCCCTACTTCTCCATCAGTGTCCTGCATGTCTGGTTCGTCTAACTTGGATAGTTTTCCTGATGGGAAGTGGGTGGCCGTATAGCTGGTGCTTTGTGGGGTGTTGCCTCCAGGACTTGTTCAATATTGCTCGCAGCATTCTTGTGTAATTGCCGTCAAGCTTTTTCTCCAGCCGTTTAGTTAGCGTCCAAGTCGTGCATCCATATAGCAGTATGATCGAAACTCTATCGATAGCTTTCCATGCCTTTGTTAGTCGCGTGTTGATGTCTGTTTCGGTTGATGAGACACTGCTTCCTAGGTAGGTGAAGTTGTCAACTAGTTTCAGAGAGCTACCGCCTCGTGTGGAAATGTCGCCCGTTTGATGAAAGCACATGTATTCCGCTTTGTGTGCATTGACATGGAGGCCAATGCCTGTGGCAGCTCGTTCCAGACTATACAGTGGTGTTTCGGCTTGGGCTGGTGCATTTGCCAGAATCGCTATGTCATCAGCGTAGTCGGCGTCGGTAATTGTTTTTGCGGGGTACCTTCTGCTTCTTTTCTTTGTTAGCTCGAAGCCGTTTTCTTTTATTTCTTTTTTCTTTGATTTTTTTTCTTTGATTTTTTAAAAAGTTTATATGCCATTAAAAACAAAGAAATTGAAACTGATTCTCGGGCGAATCTCAATTTTATGGCTTCGTTACAAGACGTCGAAAAAATCAGTCATAGATAAAGAATTGGCAACTGAACAGAACTTCATCTCTCTGACCTTATTCCAGTTTTTTAATGAATTATCAAAGGCAAGTTAAAGATCGTTACTTAAGATATTAGGAGATTACCAACGATTTACGTGGTTACATTTTGAGTATCTCCAGTTTGTGCTTGGTCGGTCTTTGAGATCTAGAAACTCCTGGATTTCGAATGATGATTTTCAAACCTTAGGAAAAATAACATAACAGGGTCTTTCAACCAAAATTCCAGCTTCATCTTGAATAATCCAAAGTCAATTTTACTAAATGTAATAATTACAATAACGGTTGATTAGATCAGTGAGTTCTAAATACAAACCCCAAGCAAATAATAAACCGCTACCGTGTTGCAGATCACTACCTGGCTGCAAAACTAGTCCTACCTGTCTCAGTTGCACATGTAAATAAAATATAAATAAATTCTCTAACTTAGATTATAATTCGTTAATCTATTTTAATAAACAAATTGACTGTATTAACCAATTAGAGATTGCTTATCGTTGATTTATCTACTCTATTGGTTGTGATCACTCTGTTGGTGAAACTTACAATATATCCTCCGAAAAGGCGTAATACTCCAACTTCCCCCCCACAAAAAATAGGGGGTTCCTGAGTATGATACTAAACTTTATCTGATGGTCAGACTCCAGCTCTGTAGATCTGATGAGTGTGGAGTACCCCTTCATTGTTATAACCCCCAAGTGTACTCTGACCCGGAGTGGTAGTACCAGATAGGGTCCCATCTGTGAGACAAATACATATGTCTAAAAATAATTCGTATTCAGTAGAACTTGGTGCAAAACAAAAAGAAAAAATGTAACAACAGAACAAAAAAGTAAATATGAACGTATGATGAAAGTGATTCCTTAACCTCTGGGTATAAAATAATCCTAGACGAGTTGTTATGCCGTTAAAATCAATCAATCAATCAATGCAATTGTTATTAATGCTGATATGAAATATATCCGAGGCCTTCGGATTAGACAGTTTGCTCATTTCCCACAAGTAACAGCGGTCAGTGTTTGCATTTAGATAAAATCCAGAATTTTTAATGCTACATAGGCCAATATCACTTCGAAAATTGACGCAACAAAATCATTAGATATTCCTAGTCGCCAAGAGAAAAAAAAACAATAAAGTATTTCAACAATTTATAACACTATGTTCCATTTCAGAACGTATATTCGATTGAACACTGTTTGATATTACTTAACATGTCTTAAGTGAAGGCAGAATTCTGATTGTCTTTATCACTAAGAATCAAATGCAGACTGTAATAGCGTTCACGGTGCGAGGAAAAGAGATTATTATTATAATTATTATTAATACTCATTAGAGTTTTTCACATCGGCGTTAGCTGATGATCTTTCACTGGAGATTGAGTGACAGCAAGTCTCCTCAAGTGTCCAGGACTCTTCTCAGTATTCTGGCCGTTTTCAGTAATGCTGTTGTTTGGATAGTCTCCACTCGTCCGCCAACTTCCAAATCCTTCAGGCCCTTTAATAATCCTTTAGTTACCATGCCAAAAGCACCAATCACAATTGGTATAATTGTCACCTTCATGTTACATAGTTTTTTTCAATTCTCTAGCAAAGTCGAGGTACTTATCTCTCTTTTCACATTCTTTCAGTTTTATTCTGTGGTCAACCAGGACAGCAAAGTCGACAATTTTGCAGATTTTCTTTTTTTTTTTTTTTTTTTTTTTTTTTTGATTATTATAAGGTCTGGTCTTCTGGCCGAGATTCGGTGATCCGTTTTTATATCAAAATCCTATAGGAGTTTGTATGTGTCATTTTCTAGGACAGATGCTGGGTTGTGCATATATCATTCGTAGGCATGGTCAAATTTAAATTTCTTGCACGTTTCCCAGTCGATCACCTTGCCCACCCTGTCGTGTCTAGTCTTGTACTCCTTCTGTGCCAATTTGCACTATTATTATTATTATTATTATTATTATTCCCTCCTTGAGAGTTTTTTTACATCAGTTTTAGCTGATGGTTTTTCACTGGAGTTTGAATGACAGCAAGTCTCCTCAAGTGTCCAGGACTCTTCTCAGTATTTTGGCCGTTCTCAATAATGCTGTACTTTGGATGGTCTCCACTCATCGCCCAACTTCTTAGACCTCCAGTCCCTTTAATAATCCTTTAGTTACTGTACCAAAAGCACTTGTCACAATTGGTATAATTGTCACCTTCATGTTCTATAGCTTTTTCAATTCCTTAGCAAGGTCGAGGTACTTATCCTTCTTTTCACATTCTTTCAGTTTTATTCTATGGTCAGCCGGGACAGCAAAGTCGACAATTTTGCCAATTCTCTATTTTGTTGTTGATTTGGGATATTTTATGCGAATTATATAAGTTTTACATTAATTTCAATTATCATGATAAATCTTATCATTATGAAATTTTACCTATCCATATTGAGTTTACTATACATATGTTTAAATATATATACATAATTATATAATTGCTCGAATTTATACTATTAATATCAATATAGGCTAAATCATTGTCCGTTACTATTTCTATTTTAAATTAGGTTAATTTTGTTTGGTTTAGTATAGTTTGGTTATTTGGTTTAATGGCATATCAATCCATGATGGTTATTTAATGCCAAACATAGTTTATAAATATTTGATTGTTCGGTGAATAGTTTGTACGTAACATTCTATACTAGTTAGTGTTCATTTTATTGAACAGAGTTAAATGGTTTCAAGTATTGCATTAATCTTTAAATGTAATTTTTTTTCTTCAATCGCTAATACAAAATATATATATATATATATATATATATATATATATATATATATATATAAGTATTCTGTAATTTTCTTGAAGCCTTGTACAAAATATTTTATTTTATTGTGTTTTATTAATTTAGAGGACTATTGCAATGCGAAATAATAATTATTTGAGCTTAATTAATTTCAATGTAAAAACTTCATCGTTAAAGACTCCTTTTTGGAATGAACACTATGTTGGATGCTCAAATGTTTTTGGATGTTGTAAACATGGTGTAACATTGGGTGTTAGAACGCCATGTGAGGTGTTGTAACCATGGTGCCACGTGGGCTGTTTAAACGCCATGCGGAATAGACGTGAATTCTGATGTCCAATTTTATTTTGTTTATCTTATTTTTTAAACTTAAATATGTATCTAAAATATTCATGTTAATGTAATAATATATTCAGTATTTAATTTTAACCTAATGTTAATCTGAGAGTGTAACTTAGCTATTAATAAAGCCTCCTTAATTCTGAGATTACCAACATTACGTACTATTGCTTCTATTTTAATGGAAAAATTATCATCATTATTTTGGCATTTAATTAAATGTTTATGGAATGAGGATGCACGTGGGTTGAGGTGTTCTTTAATTCTAATGTGGAGGGATCTGATTGTACTTCCTATGTAAAAATTATGGTCTTTTAAGCAAACTAAACGATAAATAGAGTAAGATTTTGGTATATATTTAGATCTCTTATTAGACAGTTGACTAGAGAGCATGTTGATAATGTTATTTTTCGCCGTTAGGTGTTGGCGTAGTGAGTGTCCAGAGTGGGTCAGTTGTATATCTAGTCCTTCCTTGTAAATAGCCCTACGTATTCCTTTGGTGATAATTTCACTGAAATATGGTAGTTTCAGGAAACAGGTGTTAGAGAGTGTATGTACTTTCCGTGATTTATTATTATCTAAATGCCATGTGATTGATATTGGATAATCATTGTTTCTGAAGGTGTTTATAAAGTGTGCGGTGTGCGTAATTTTGACTTTTTCTTCGGTGCATCTATCGTGAATTCGTTTAATTTCTAATGTAATTTGTTTTGGCACTGAGTGAAAGTGCTGATTTGAAAAGCACAGACAGGTTTTTATTGGTGGGTTTTCTATAGAAACTAGTGGAAATTTTGACCAGTTGGTGATATTTGGATTTTAAAATCTTGGAGTGATAGGGACCTAGTGTTATCTTCAACTAAATATGTCTATCGATGTTTTGGAACTTCTCATATATGGCGGTGGCTTCTTCGCTGGATGTTGTCAACATGAGTATATCGTCTATATAAATTGTGAAGAATATGTATGATGAGCAGATAAATTGTGCTTGATGTTCTAGTTGCTTTATATATGAAATGGTTCGACCTGTTATTTGTTTGTAGGTATTTCAATTGTAAGTGAAATATTGCAACTGTCTAATAAGAGATCCAAATATATGACAGAAAACTTACTCTATTTATCGTTTAGTTTGCTTAAAAGACCATGATTTTTACATAGGAAGTACAATCAGATCCCTCCACATTAGAATTAAAAAACACCTCAACACCCGTGCATCCTCATTCCATAAACATTTAATTAAATGCAGAATTAATGATGATAATTTTTTTCATTAAAATAGAAGCAATAGTACGTAATGTTGGTAATCTCAGAATTAAGGAGGCTTTATTAATAGCTAAGTTACACCCTCAGATTAACATTAGGCTAAAATTAAATACTGAATATATTATTACATTAACATGAATATTTTGAATACTTATTTAGGTTTAAAAAAATAAAATAAATTGAAATCACGTCTATTCCGCATGGCATTCTAACATTCCACGTGACACCATGTTTACAAACTTCCAAAAAAATTGAACATCCAACAATGTCTCTAACAATGTAGTTTTTACTTTGGAATTAATTAGACTCAAATAATCATTATTTCGCATTGCAGTAGCCCTCTAAATTAATACAACATAATATTAATTTAAGTTAGTAAAGATGGTGACCATAGTCGAGGGTGACCCGAAGGCTCCCTATTCAATAGCTACTACACTGAGGTGTAGGGGAGTGCGTTACTCCATTCCCTAGATTTCCCTACTTTACGCTTGATAATGCTGAGTGTTAAACAAGGGGGCATCAAGTACCATTTTTGAGTCTTTGATATGTCTCGACCTGGGAATGAACCCTGGTGTGTCGATTCTGATTTCTTTTTATCTTCAAGAGGGAAGTTCGCTATTAAGTTATCACTTTCAATATTCATTGTTTCGACAATATTTAATCTATTTATGTATTTGATTCATCCCTGGGCGTTTCATTGTTTATTAATCCTTTTAGATAATTTTATTCTTCTTAACAACACCGTTAAATGACCAATACAAAATAGAAGTACACATGCTAGAGAGGAACACCTTAAGCCAATTGTTCGCTCACACTTAAATGGCTTCAACTATCTAATACCCACAGATTTATTTGCTCATAGTTAAATGGTTTCAAGTGTTTCTCTGAAATACTAAAGATTCAATTTAACATCAACCATTTGTTTGGCCACAGTTAAATGGTTAAACCGATCTATTAGACCCACAAATGGGACCCTAACAGAAACTACCAGTCTGCGTCAGAGTAAACCAGAGAGTAATGGCAATGAATTGGTACTCCATATTTTCCAGAGCTCAAGGGCTGAAGCCTTACCATCTGATAGTTTTGTATTACTTCCAGGATTCTCATAGGAGGAGCTGACCCCCTCTGCAGAGATGCAGTCTGTGTATTTTACAGCCCCCTCCGACTGTGCTGTTTGGTTAATTACTGAAAGCATATTTACCTAACAACAATACACAAACCATAAATTTGCAATAGCAAAATGTTAAGTAAATATTTCCCTTTTGGAAGTAAATACATTTATCTTATTTTTTGAGAAAAGATTTGTTAACTTATAGATAGGAGTTTTGATTTATAACGTTGTTAACATTGCTGGTTCGCGAGAAAATCAAGATTGATTGCAATCCTGATGCAACAGATAACTAATTACAATAGCTAACAATGAAACAGTCTCTTAAAAAAAGAAAAGGAAAAAAACAGGTGAAAGGAAAAATTCGATTGAAAACCAATAGTAAGATACTTATACATTTTCAGTCTTATTTTCAATGTGGAATTATACCATTTTCTTTTCTTTCTTTCTTTCTTTCTTTCTTTATCTTTTTTTTTTTTTTTTTTTTTTTGTGCACCAAGTTATACTAAGTAACAATCAATCGTTAGCTTCTTTTGTAGCTCCAATTTCTCAGAATTCTTTAGGCTCATTTTTTCTTTCTCTCACAGAAAACTCGCCAAGTCAACGCTGGTGCTTATACCCCTGTTTGGGATACACTATATAATATTTGGAGGGATACCCGACGTGTTGGACGAAAAAACAGAACTGGTTAAATTATATTTTGAAATGTTCTTCAGTTCTTTACAGGTGAGTTTGTATGACTCAAGATTTATCTCCCCTTATTGTATCCACTTAGCGCACGTTTGCTGATCTTTGTATTAACCGGAAAATTATCAATCTTAAACCTCTTTTTTTCTTATATTTTGCCTGTCTTTTTAGATGACAGTCAATAGAAGAATACCAGTTAATCATTTTAACATTTTTAGAATAAGACAAGTTCATGAATTTACAAAAAATATTGTAGAGGGATAAGACTGTTAGTCCAACCGAAATATCTTTCTATTATTAGTTGTCATTTAAAAGCTTACTTTGATACAAGGCCAGAAATATAGGACACATAGTGAGTATCGAACTCACAACAGTAGTCTGTTACCCGAGATTACTAACCGTTATACAACCCAAAGCGCTTCTTCAAAAAAGAAAACTAAATAAATTTGGCACAAGGTGACAAATATGAGGGATTTTTTGAGAATCGAACTCAATAACAGTGGTCTGCTAACCTAGCTTGCCAACCATCATATTATGGAAGCTCTTCTTTGAAAAAAAAACTAAATAGGTTTTTAGATTTGGCACAAAGCAGTGAACATGGAGCACCCAGTAAGAATCAAATTCACTCACGGTAGTTTTCAAGCCAACCACCGTATCACGGGACTGTCTCTTTAAATAATAAGCAGATTCTAGATTTAGCAGACGACTGAAGCATGGTGCACTCAGTGAGAATTTAACTCACTAAAAATGGTCTTTTAGTCTAGTTTGCTAACTATTATACCATCTGAGGCTTCATTGAATAATGAAAATAAGAATAGATTTTAAGAAATAAAGAATAACCAAGATTTTGGCATAATGTCATAAGCCTGGGGAACCCGGTGAGAATCGAACCGACTAATCAATGGATCCTCAAAAATCCTTTAGTTATTTGTTAGGATAAAAAGATCGTTCTGTTTCTTCAAAAATTAAAAGCCCACTTTCTTTTTAATTAAATTCAATGATCAATATCTTCACTCTTTTTTTTAATAAATTTGAGTGGAAGATTATACAATCAACATGGATATTATTAGGTATTATTTAATATGATATAAGAAGAAAGATGGCTCTTGCTTCTTCAGCTTTCGATAGACTGGGGGAAATACATGAAAACGGAGAAATCTTTCAAAGGTAATCATGTATCGACTACTATTCACTGACAGTCCCAACAGCCATATTTTCTGAGTAAACTTGGGGTTTGAAGGAGGAAGACAACAAAAACTGAATGTATTTGAGAGAGATTGTCTCAGAATTACTGTGGGAGTTTTTCGTATGTATCCAGTCAAAATGAACCATATAAGGAGAAATCTTGGAATACCAAATAAAACCCCTGACATTATCATAAAGAAAATAATGAAGGGAATTATTTGTGTGGTACACCATGACAGCTTCGTCAAGCCTTCATGCAAGAACGATTCTATCAACAAAAGACTCAGAGGATGACTGCTAAAGTAAAAGAGTTACCTTAGAAAAGAGGGCACAAAACTTCCTCAGTTAACCGTAAAAAGACCAGAAAAAGTCAAATATGAACTAAGAAACCTTTTGTAGGTTCATGCAAATGATATATAATAAATGATGTTTTAAATCCACCGGTACTGAAACTCTGCAAGCAAGAAAAAAATTAATTTCATAAAATACTATCTATATACGATTTGGCATAAAGGTGTACTTACTTTTGAACAGCTACTAATTCATATTTTTGCTCACGCAATTTCAATACTCTTGTTTTTGGTAGTAAACAAAAAAGAATATTATCCGTTTTGCTAAATAATATTCCACCAGAAATATTAAAATTCAGGAATCTGGTTTTAAATATCTATCAACTTTTTATCTTTTTAAATTGTTATTTGTAAATAATAGTATGTGTGCATATAATGTTGATTGATTCAATGGTCCCAACTAGAGTTTACAATGGAGTTAACAGTTTATGACAATTACTTTCTGGACTGCAAAGAAAAGTTATTGAAAAATGGTTTGTCCATTAATTAGCTCACTTTTTTCAACAATTATAGCATGCAAATGATCCGACATTTTGTCAAGATATCTAATCATGAGACAGGGCACAGAGAGAAGACAACTCATGCCTTTCTTTATACGAACGAGCTGAGTTCAAAATCTGATTGTGTTAATTTCGGTATATTAGAGAAAAGCAATCAACCATCTTTTCTCCTCCAGCAACGACTTTAAATAACAGAGTAAACCGGGTTCACTATATTTGTTTGGCAACCAGTTCATAAGAAGAACATTTCTGAATTCAATTCTTTGTTACGGTCAGTCCGAAGTTATCTTTACCCTTGTGATGGCACTTCCGGTGAAAATACTGGTATCAAATAATATCGGATTTCACTTTTCTCGGTGGAATCAGGAGGATAAGCTTGTTGAATGGATAACTACCTGTAACGATATATATATATAATAAAAATAAGTGGAAAAGTGAATAAATCAAACATAATGGGTTTAGGGGTAATACTTCGTTCTTTATTCACAGAAGAACTTCTTCAGACTAAACTTTTTTTTTGTTTGTTTTTTTGTTTTCCTTCATTTTAACAAGTGAGGAAAGGGATAAAATAATGAAGAATGTAAAAAGGTATAAAGGGAGGAAAAGAGTCTAAAGATAAGAGACAGATAAGGAAAGAACATGGAGAGAAATAGAAATAGGTTTCAGTGATGGTGGCAGGGTTATTAGTTTTGACTGTGACCGTCTGGGTACATGGTCAAAGCAAGGTGGCATCAAGTGTATCAGGTTTCATCATAGACTTGACCAGATAGAGGTGAATTAATTACAGTGAAAAAGAGGGAAATATGAGGGGTAGAGGTTTTTAAAGAAAAAGCAAAGGAAAATGAAGAGAGAGGATGGAGGGGTTGTTTTTAGTCCCTTTCCCTATCTTTGAACCTTTTTACATTCTCCGTTATTTTATGTATTTCCTCAATTGCTAAAATATAGAAAAACTCAAAAAATGTTAAGTCTGAAGAAGTTCTTCCTTAAATAAAGAAAGAAATTTTACCACTAAACCCGTTGTAAGCGTTTGATTTATCCACTTTTCCACTTATTTTTATCATTTTGTCCGATTCACCAAAATCTACCATTTCTCCATATATATATATATATATATATATCAATTTGTGTACACATTCATAAAATGTTTGTGAGTGTATGTGTGTGTGTGTGTGTGTTGGCAGGTGTGGATGGGATTTTCTTGTGTAAGTATTTACCACAGTCAGATGTAATACAAGGTCATTTTTTTAAGTGTAGGACAGCCGGTCAGAGTGCAGACTTTTCTCTCTTCTCGACTGCTTTGCTTACCATGACTGAAGAGTCAAGTCTATCTTACTCTTCATCAGTTGTTGGGAAGATAACATAGGATTCATGTTTTTACTAAGGGCGTCGGCGCAAAAAGAAATGCAAACAGCTTCATCCAGGCTAGTCGAGTCCATTTTCTACGATGATAGCCGTTATGCCATATGTGCTTGGGTAAAATCTGTTTAATTGCTGAGATAGTTGTGCATCTGTTTCTGGCACCACTTAATAGGATTGAACCATTCCAGTATACTGATATTCAAAACAGCCTCTTCACATAATGAATATTAGAGCGACACAATCTTTCTACCCTTAATCGTTCCTTTGGTGTCTTTCTGACAAGATTAAGCTGAGCTTAACCCTTAAAAACAGAGTGATATTTGTGTCGCCACTTACAAGTAAATATTCCCGAGTGATCTGAATTCCGGCTGAAGAATCCACATATCTACAGAGCTGTTACCGCTTACCTTTTACATTTTAACTATTTTCCTACTAGGAGCCCAGGGTCGAGAAAACCTACAGGAATGGGAAACTTAGAGTTCTAAAAGTTAATAGATATGTTTTTGTCATTAAAATACTTCCAGAAATAGACTTGGTTTGGTTTGGTTTTATGGTATATCTGCCATTGCAGGTTATTTCATGCCAAATGCATTTTTATACATATAAACAGTTATATTTCAAAGAATTCAGTTACGCATAAGTGAAAGTTTAAATGTCAAAACAGTTCTATTTCATACAATTCAGTTTAGTATAAGTATAAATTTTGTTTACACGCAGTTAAATGTAAAAACAGTTGATTTTAAACAATTCACTTTAGTTTAATTACAGTTTAGTTTTATTTGACCCATTCATTGGACCCTATCTGGTGCTACCACTCCGGGCCAAAGTGGACCTGGGAGTGATAACAATAAAGGGAAACTCTGCATTCCCCAAAGCTCCAGCTTAACTGAAACCTCACCATCAGATTGTTTAGTGTCATATCTAGGACACTCGTTGAGGAAGTCTCACCCGTCTGCAGAGGTGCCGTTGGTATATCCAGCATCCCAAGCCGACTGAGCGATCAATTATTTTAAAATGTAAAACCAGTTCTATTTCCAACAATTCAGTTTAGCATAAGAACAGTTTTTAGTTTTCACACAGTTAAATGTAAAAACAGTTAATTTCAAACAATTCACTTTAGCGTAATTATACAGTTTGGTTCTATTTGACCCATAGATAGGACCCTATGAGGTGCTATCACACCGGGCCAGAGTGGACCTGGAAGCGATAGCAGAAAAGGATTACTCCGCATTCCCCCCGCCTAACTCCAGCATTACGAAAACCTCACCATCAGTTGCCCAGAATGCATCTCTGCAGAGGGTTAAGACCCCCACCCCCAACGAGTGTCCTAGATATGACGCTAAACAAGATGATGGTGAGGTCCCAGTAATGTTGTAGCTTTGGTGAATGCAAAATACTCCTTCGTCGCCATCGCTCCCAGATCCACACTGGCCCGAAGAGTTAGCACCTGATAGGGTCCTATCTATGAATTAAGTACAACTAAACTGCATACTTATGCTAAACTGAATTACTTGAAACAGAACTGTTTTTGTATGCTAAACTGAATTGTTTGAACTGTACTTACGTTAAACTATAACGTTTTGACATCTGTGTATAGAACTGTTTGACTAACCTGAATAGCTTGAAATGGAAATGTTTTTGACAATTAAACAGTGTACTCCTGCTAAACTGAATTGTTTGAAATTGAACTGATTATTTGTATAAAAATGGATTTGGCATTAGATAACCTACAATTGTTGATATGCCATAAAATCTAAACAACTGACCAACCAACTCAACATCAGATTGTTTAGTGTCATATCCAGGACACTTGTTGGAGGGGTCATACGCCTCTGCAGCCCCAGCCGACTGGGCAATTCCAGAAATAGTAAAATGATGAAAGCTTGATGGACGCTTGGATTTTGAAATGCCGTGGAACAAGCGAACTAATATTTATGCTTCTAGGAAATATTCATTTTCGAAAATGGTGAATTTTACGTGGGGAGGTAAACAAAGAAAAGATGGAGAAAGTGACTAGAAATGTTACGGGAAATGAAAAAAGAAAACTAAATGAGAGAAAATAAAAGGAAAGGTTTTTAATAACGAATGTATAAACGATTGCTGTGTGAGTTTTAAAAAAAAGAAAGAAAGAAAGAAAGAAAGAAAGAAAGAAAGAAAGAAAGAAAGAAAGAATTATTCAAAGAAAGAAAGAAAGAAAGAATTATTCAAAGAAAGAACGAAAGAAAGAATTATTCAAAGAAAGAAAGAAAGAAAGAAAGAAAGAAAGAATTATTCAAAGAAAGAAAGAAAGAAAGTAAGTAAGAAAGAAAGAGGGTTAGATATCTCAAAGGAAAATAAAACCATTTCTCTCTCTCTCTCTCTCTCTCTCTCTCTCTCTCTCTCTCTCTCTCTCTCTCTCTCTCTCGTAATTTCTTTTTCTTAACATTTTTTATGAAATGAGTTTTTAGTTTTTAATGTGTTTTTTTTTGTTGTTGTTGTTGTTTTCGGTGGGGAGGTTGTTTTGTTTGTTTAGATAAGATCGGAATCCCAATTTTGGGGGGATGTTTTTTCTGTAATGAAATCGAAAAATAGTTTGTTTTCGTGTTAATTCCAGCATTATTTCGTTAAATTCCATCACATTGACGTTGTTTGAATAATATGTCATATTCCTGAAGTGTAGAAAGAGGAATTTAACTGGAAATGTAAACCAACGCCTCAATATTTCAAGGAATAATCGTGTACCAATTCAGATGTATTAAATCTTTTGTATAGAAGTATATATATATATATATATATATATATATATATATATATATATATATATATATATAAACAAAAGTGATATGACAAATTGAAATATTCATTTGTGTCACTTATTCAATTAGTTTCGACTTTAGATCATTGCCAGTAAAGATTTTGTGAAAAAAAAGTTTGGGGGGAAGTTTTTAAAAAGTTCTTTGAATGAGTTGATATGCTATAATAGAAGCGACAAAATATTCACTGGTGATGTGGCATATCCACTTGTTGGATGAAAATTACTTTCTGGTATCCAAGTATCTTCAACTGGCCTTTATAAATCTGTTGTCAATACACTTGGCAAATAATTTCTTCATTTGGGAATTATATGTTTACCGTCAGCTGATGGTGACACTTATTTTTGTTAATATTGTCGCTGGTGTCTTGCAAAGAGACTCATTGGCACCATTTCTCTTCACAATCTGCCTAGATTATATACTATAAATGTTTATAGCGCTAAAGAAAGAAAATGCTTTTACTCTAAAAAAGGCAAAAAACTGACAATAATTGATATACGAGGATCATTAAATAAGTTTCCAGACTTTTTTCGTATGGGCACTTTTATTGATAATCATCATCATCATCATCATGTCGTGTCGCCAGCACGGATATCCCTAACCCTCTCTCGCCGCTTCTCCCTATCGTTCATCGCCTCTGGCTGGTCTTCAGGGTTACATCCCGTGTCCTCAGAGAGCTGCTGTATGTATGTTCGAGCTGGTCGTCCTGCTTTTGAACGGCCATATGTGGAATCCATAGGAGTACATCACTTATGAGCTCGTCTCTGCTTCTCCAGCAGTCTCCTGCATGTCTGCTTCGTCTAACTTGGATAGTTTTCCTGATGGGAGGTAGGTGGCCGTATAGTTGGTGCTTTGTTGGGTATTGCCTCCAGGACTTATTCAAAATTGCTCGCAGCATTCTTGTGTAGTTGCCGTCTAGCTTTTCTCCAGCCGTTTTGTTAGCGTCCAAGTATAGCAGTATCGATACAACCGCAGCTTGGAAGAAACTGTGTTTCATTTTATCGGTCAGGTCTGACTTCCATATGATCGATAGCTTATCGATAGCTGTCCATGATTTCGTTAGCCGCATGTCGATGTCTTTTTCGGTTGATGAGACACTGCTTCCTAGGTAGGTGAACTTGTCTACCAGTTTCAGAGAGCTTCCGTCTAGTGTGGAAATTTTGCCTGTTTGATTAAAGCTTATGTATTCAGTTTTGTGTGCATTGACATGGAGGCCAAACTATGCAGTTGTGTTTCGGCTTGGTTGGGTGTATTTGCCAGAATCGCTATGTCATCGGCGTAGTCCGCGTCGGTAATTGTTTTTGCGGGGTACCTTCTGCCTCTTTTCTTTGTCAGCTTGAAGCTGTTTTCTTTGATTTTATCAATCGATGTTCTAAGCACGTAGTCTAGACAGATAATAAAGAGGCATGGGGCTACAGTGTCCCCTTGCAGCACTCTTGCTACAATGTCGAAGTATTCTGTGTCGCCATCCGGTGAACGTACTTTCACTTTGGTGTTTCTATTGATAGTACACACATGAAACTCTAGTCCCCTTCAAAGTAATCTCCTCCGGCCGCAATGCACTTGTTGTACCGTTCCAACAACTTCTGGAAAGCCCCATGGAAGTCCTCTTGTGTGAGCGTGTCAATGACCTTCGTCACAGCCGCTTTCATCTCCTCAATTGTCTCATAACGACAGCCTCTGAGCTTAGGGAATAACCAAAAGTCACAGGGAACAAGGTCTGGACTATATGGAGGTTGACGAGCTGTCTTGATGCCCATCTTGGTCAAATAGTCTGTGACAAGGATGGAGTTGTGGACTGGTGCATTGTCCTGGTGGAAATGCCACTGACCCGATTTGAAGAGTGCTGGCCTCTTCCCAAGGAATCTCTTCCTGAACTCCCTTAAAACCTCAACATAGTAACCCTAAACCTAACCCTTTGGCCAATCAACTCTGGTGTATTGACTTCCTTACTCCTCCCACGCCTCTCATCATCCCTCACAGACTCGCTGGCTTCCTTGAATCTCTTATGCCACTCAAAAACTGATGCTCGATTCATGCAAGATGGTCGAAAAGCAGTCTGAAGCATTCCATACGTTTCTGTGGCATTTTTTCCAAGTTTAAAACAGAATTTTATTGCATATCGTTCTTCCTCACGTCCAGATTGCATTTTTGAAATTCACCAGCTGTGACAATCGGGCTTTAGTTGGGTGTATTCCAATTCCTACTGTAACTGTTCATTTGAGCCTGAAATCATAAAAACTGGCCAGTCATCTCATAAGATGTATAGCAATGACATACTGAATTTTCAAAAGTCTACGACAATTTTAAATACCTGTACAAAAAAGTCTGGAAACTTATTGAATACACCACGTATATATGTATATATTTTGTGTGTGTGTGTGTGCGCGCGCGCGCGTGTGTGTGTGTGCGTGTGTGTATAGTAAATAATAGATAAATATATATTAGTTTACGTATATGTTTATTTAATAGAATGGCTGTTTTTCTTCAACTCAGGGTTTCATGCCGCCTTATTACGACAATTATCAGGCAGGGAAGGAAGATAATAAGGCGGCATGAAACCCTGGTTCGCAGATAAACATCCATTCTATTATATATATATATATACATATATAAACTAATACATATTTGTTTATTATCGATTATTATTATTTATAATAACTCTCTCACTGATATTGAGCACTCTCCAAATTATACTGCATTTGATCTGCCTCAAATCCACCAAGTGAGATAGTAAGAACCATACACTGTTTTATATATATATATATATATATATATATATAACTGATAAAATTTTCAAGTTTCTTCTCAGTTTAGTAAGCGAAACCTTTCTTCTTTCTTCAAGTATAACATTAACTTTGACGGATCCGATTCAATCACATTGGCACTACAAACCACTTATATTTCTTTATCTAATAAACTTATTGATAAGTTATACATAGATCTTTACTCACATACTTTAATGAGCTATATATATATATATATATATATATATATATCTTTTCCTGCTATGAGTAGAGTCCCCATCAGTCCTTTTCTTAATAGAAGCGACATGTTTCTTTCGGTAGCAGATGATTTTATTCTCAACGCTCAACTTCTAATTTAATTCAATATAATTTGACCGTCGATAATGTCTCCATAATGACCTAGCAAAATTACATTTAAGGCTTCAGTTACCAACAAGCTGGCTGCAAAAAGTAAATTTTAATCATGTGAAAACTTTTGTGAAAAATTCACTGGTTAATGTTTTAAGAAATTTCTACGATTTTTTTCTTTTTTCTTAACCTTTTTCACTTTTTTTTTCAGGGTTTTTTTGTGGCACTCCTTTTTTGTTTTCTGAACAGTGAGGTAAGTTTGTCATTTTGTTGCATTTTTTGCTTTTATCACTTGATTTTGTCTCTCAGTCTGGCTGTCTCTTTTTTTAGTTTGCTTCGTTTTATTTCTACTTTGTTTTTTGGTTGTTGTTTTTTTTTCATTTTTTGCTTTTTTTTTTCTTCCTTTCTGTAAATTGTATTTCTTATTTGACTTTCCTGTGCCTTTGTTTCTCCATTGTCGTATCTTTTCTCAAATTAACTGTTCCACACAATCAGACATGCTAAGTTCTGCAAACTAAATCCCTAAAACATATTTGCCGTATTTTCCGGCACAACACTACATCACTTATAACTTAACTCTCGAAAACTGACCCTGCGTCTTCAAGATTGAATAAGATTGATTGTCAGGCTTGACAGAAATAGACAAAATGTTGCCAAAGGCAAACTAGGCTTGAGGTACATTATAAAAACATAAATGGAGAAACCTCTAAACAAAATCATCATACTGTCGACTGAATCCTGGGTTATATACTCACTCCAGTCCTGCATATTCTCCCTGGTGATGAGGCTTCGAATATCCTTCCAGACGTAAGACGCTCTCCCCAAGCAGTGTCCTAAATATGGCACTAAACTCCATCCGGTTGTGAGGCTACGGTTCTGAAACTCTGGTGAGTTTAGAGTGCTTCTGCCTAGCCATTACTCCCAGCTCTACTTTCACCCATAGTGGAAGTACCTATTAATGTCCTACCAATGGGTCAAAGAGAAGCGTTTGAAAACCATAATATCAGATTGTAGGGCTTTAAACAAATACATTAAACCATAGCAATAGTTACTTGAATAATGTATATATCATTTATATTAGATTGGAATACTTGAAACCATATAAGAGTGTGTATATTGTTTTTATTAGGTTGGAGGTCTTGAAACTATATAATTGCATGCAAACAAATGATCATTATTAAATAGAAATTGTTAATTGAAACGATACAAGTGCATATGAATTAAGCGTTTTAGTTAGGAATACTTGAAATAAATGTGCATAAACAAGTGATTATAATGGAAAAAAATGAGATTTAAAAATTGAATCTCAGTGGAACGTTGAAAATATATGTAATTATGTTTATAATCAAACTTTTGCAAGGGGAATCAAATCTGAGCATTATTTAATATGCCGTTAATCAAACCAAAGCAAATCTCCGCTTATTTACGTGCTTTCATCAGTGTTGACAACGCACCATTCTTAATGTGTACTGAATCGGCATCATCACTAACCCGGATACCAGACATGACTCTGCATCAGAAACCTGATCAACGGAGCGGAAGGCATATGGTGAAGATAAAAGACTGTCCACTTCCAAATGATGTCCCGTTCAGAGATCTACTCTCTAATCGGTGGTGGAAGGAGACAGTCCACAAAAATAGACACATCTGTTCTTTAAAATAAACTACCGTCATGAAACAGCAAAGGTTGATAAAAGTTAAACATAGTTATATAAATTCAACCAGAAAAAACTTAATTTACAAAGCAAAACCTCGAACAAGAGCGGAAGTTGCGACACCGCAGTATGGGAGCTTCTTCCAGGTACCAGACCTTCTCCCGAAGTTGATGCTGATAGACCCGACTGGAAAGATCTCCAGCTTGCGTAGAAATCCCTCGTTAATATTTATTTGTGAATCCAAGTCATCATTGATGTACACCAAATTTTATAAAAAGCGTTTTGGTACTCGAAAGTCATTTGAAATCCAAGAGGATCAGTCATTTCAATTATAAAAAAAAGAATTAAAAAGAAATAATTACAAAAATTAATTGGCGTTTCAACAGTATCAATAAAGTTCGTTAAAATGATATATCTACTATTAGTAAAACGCAAACTTGTTTGCTGAAGTTATTCTTCTCGGAGTTTTTCCTCTGAAAGAGCGTCGAATCAGAAAAATATCGCATTTTAACGTTAAAACCCACCATTTTTCTACCAAGTAGTCATTTCTGCTGACTGCGTTGTGTGTTAGGTTAATTCAAATGGCAGATTGGATTCTCTAGCCTCGGATGAACTGTCTAGACTAAGAGAAGGACAACTCTGAATTCAAAACCAATAGCTGAAGTTACTAACTCCTGCTCCGCTGCCTTGAAATTCATTCGTGGACGACAGAAGAGAAGGAGAAACAACTCTAAACAACTATATTACTGCAGACTCCAAAAAATGACTGGAATTTGATAAGATGTTACAAATTGTGCAGATTGTCTTTGGTATTTCACGTGCTACAGTTCAATTTTACCAGACAAAACAGTACTGATTACAGTCAGTGCAATGAGAAGTTAAATCACTTTTTTCACGTGGGTTTTCCCATGAAGAAAATGTTGAAAAAATATTATTGTAAACGTCGATGGTATTTCATTGAAGTTTTTCTAAAAACGTATCGTCTTTAAATGCTACAACTTGTTCTAATGGAATAAATAAAATTCTGTTTTCTTAGATGAAATAGCTGAAACATATCGTCTAAGTTCATCCATACATACGATTGTTTTTTATTGGGTTTTTTTTGTTGTTGTTTGGTTGGTTGGTTGGTTTTTGGTTAGTTTTTGCTTTTTTTTGCATTTTTTGTTTTTGCTTGTGTTTTTTTTTTGTTTGTTTTTTTTTTGTATTCTTTTTTGTTTTTTTGTTGTTGTTTTTTTTGTTGTTGTTGTTTTAATTCTGTTTTTGGTTGTTTTTTTCTTTGCGGTGAAAGTTCTGAATTAATCTGGACAACTTAGAGAATGAGTTTTAAAACCAGATATTCTTCAACGCCAGATATTCTTCAACACCAAGAGGCACAATATAAATTAAGCCCATATTAATTATTATTGACCTAATCAACTTCGTTAATGAATTTTTAAAAAGAGAAATGTCATGGTATTAAATTTTTCTCAAAATAGTTTTTTTCAAAAGACAAGAAAATATTTTTCAGATCCTACCACTCCGGGTCTGATTAGACCAGAGAGTGATGGTAAAGAAGGTGTACTCCACATTTCCTAAACTGCAGGACCGGAGCCTCACCATCCGATACAGTTTAGTGTCAAACCCAGGACACGATTTCAAATGTGACTATCTAACACAAGTGATTCTGTTTTATTATTTATCATTTGCTTCCACACGGTTAAGTAGTTTAAAGTATTGCCATTTAACAAAAATAATTCTATAAATCTTTTGTTTTCACGCTGCTCAGATGGTTTGTGGTATTGCTATCTTAGCACAACTGACTCTCAGCTACGTCTTTCAGCACCTTTAAAATAAAATAGAGTTGGGTGTTTGTTTGCTTCAAGGGCAATTTGAAGAATACGGTCGAAACAATCATGACATGAACTGCCGATAAATGAGATCAGGCCTCTTCGACCGCCTGTAAGTGAAGTGTATCAAGTCACTTGACCACTTAGCTTACGGAGTCAAGGATTGCTTAGCCACAAGCATTTCGGGTCACAACCCACAGCCAAAAAGTGACCTCTTTGTAGGGGGGGGCGTACCCTTCTGCAGAGATGCAGTCGGCGTATTTTACAAACCCAGCCAATAGGGTGAGTACATACAGGAAATGAAAAGATAATAGTTATATTGAATATACAAATACAAGTGAATTCGGTGAAAAACAAGCCTTTTCTTATGACCTGATGATCGTACATTCGTGAAACTGCCGGTTAAAATGTATGCTTATGATTTAAAATCATTTTAAAAATTAGTTTTGAATTAATTACAGTGTAGTTCCCCTTCATTATTTATTTGTTTGCGACTCGTTATGATAAAGATACAGTCAAAATGATCTCTCATATTTGGAACGTAAATAAAAAAGACAGAAGATCCTTTTTCAAAATTTAATTTTACTATAAGAAAAAGCATTTGCCATATTGTTTTGTTATTATCATCTCTGATTAAAGGATTATGTCAGCCATTCTTTTTTTTTTTTTTTTTGAGATCTTGAAATCCAGAAGTTCTGCAGCACTCGTCTAGTCATTACTTAGTTTAGTCATTACTTCAAGAAGAATAAAATCCTTTAGTTCGTCATTTGTCTTTAGCAGACGTTTAAAGACAAGTATCCACAGTAGAAGTAATCCTAAAGGATGAGAGAAGTGGATATGAAATCTCATTACGTAGTGAGATGAATTTCAATCACAAACGCACGATGTTTAGCATTCTATATCACGATGGCAACTGAAATAACATTGCCGTAGCAGCTCAAATATATACCGCTCCTCTGTTCGCTACAACTATCGCCTGTGCAGTGGTAATTTCAAATCCAGGAGATCATTCTATATGAAAAATTATAAGTATTCCATGTGATATGGTCAAACTATAACCAGGTCATGAGCTGATCTAAATGTTATCCGATGTTACTTGATGAGTATGGTCAGTTCGAATGTCGTTTCATGGCGTTATGTTAACTTAGACATGGACAATATTTTTCGAGAAATGGGTTGCACAAGACATGGCTCATCATCAGGCAGGCTGCACCTCTAAAAAAAAAAGAAAAAAAAGTAAAGTTGTTGACCTTAGTCGAAGGTGACCTGAAGGCTCCCTTTTCAATAGCTACCACACCGAGGTGTAGGGGAAGGCGCTACTCCTTTCCCTGGATTGCTCCACTTTACCCTTGATCTTACCTTATACTGCAAAGTGTTAAGCAAGACGGCATCAAGTACCATTTTCTGAGTCTTTGGTATGACTCGACCTGGGATTGAACCCCGGTCTCCTGGACCATTGACGAATACTCTACTCATTAGGCCAATGGCCCGGTTACTACTAAAGAAAATTTAAGGTAATTTTACATAGAAGGTATCTCAATCATTTTCACTGCAGATCATTCGCGTTAGCTTCTACCTTAGAACTAAGGAAAAGTGGACTTTTTTTCACTTCGGTAAAAAGATCTTTTCTATAAAGCAGTCTTAGACGTGTCATTCAGAAATCAGCGTGGACCGAAGTTTGCTCATGATTGTGTTAAATGGTAATCGGTTGGTTGTCAATGAAGTGTCTTGGCAATCGATAATCACACTCAATTATTCATTTTTCTGTCTTCCAAACAGAACAAAAACCGGCGAGCGAAACTTTTTAATAAATTGTTATGGTCGAGTGGGTGAAATAGGAAATATGATGTAAACAATGAAACAGCAATCTTCCTTTCATTTTTTTTTAATGAAGAAGCTGCGTAATAAAATAACAAAATGGTTGAAGATGATGGATGCGAAAGAAAATAAATTGAAGAATGAACGTTACAAATTTCATGATATTAAGAAAGAAAATAAATTGTCAGAAAGTAACACACAGAAAAATCCCGGATCGATTCGATTAATTACCGGTCTGGAAAATAAGAAAATAACAAATCCCCAGATTTAAAGAAAATCAGCAATTCCAGGGAAACACTCAACAGAATTCCTCATACAAATGCTGAATTGGGTTGCCGCGGTCAAATTATTCTTCCGGGCTTGTAAAAATTGGTTTCTAATGATTATTATTTGTTAGTTGAAGTCAGATAATTGCTCAAAATACTTAGAACCATAAAATTGCGTTCAAAATACAAATATTAAATAGGAATACGTGAAAGTATATAACTATGTGCAAGCAAATTATTATTATTATTATTATTATTATTATTTACTCCTTGAAAGTTTTTCACATCAGCGTTAGCTGATAGTCTTTCACTGGAGTTTGAGTGACATCAAGTTTCCTGAAGTCTTCAAGATTTTTCTCAGTATTCTAGCCGATCTCAATAATGCAGTAGTTTGGATGGTCTTCACTCGTCCTCTTATTTTCAAATTCTTCAGTCCCTTTATCAATAATTTGGTGACTGTAGCAAAAGCACCAATTACAATTGGTATAATCGTCACTTTCATGTTCCACAGTTTCTTCAATTCTATAGCAAGGTCCAGGTATTTATCCTTTTTTTCATTTTCTTTCGATTTTATTCTGTCATCAGCCGGGACAGCAAAGTCCACAGTTTTTCAAGTTCTCTATTTTGTTGATTATTATGAGGTCCGGTCGTCTGGCCGAGATTAAGTGATCCGTTTGTCTGTCAAAATCCAAGAGGAGTTTGTGCGTCTCATTCTCTAGGACAGATTCTGAGTTGTGCATATACCATTTATTCATGTTGTCAAATTATTATTTACTCATTGAGAGTTTTTCCCATCAGCGTTAACTGATGGTTTTTCACTGGAGTTTGAGTGACAGCAAGTCTCCTCGAGTCTCCAGGACTCTTCTCAGTATTCTGGCCGTTCTCAATAATGCTGTAGTTTCAATGGTTTCCACCCGTCCTTTAACTTCCTTGTCCTCCAGTCCTTTTAATAATCCTTTAGCTACTGTACCAAAAGTACCAATCACAATTGGTATCATTGTCACTTTTATGTTCCACATTGTTATCATTATTATTATTAAACATTAATAGTTACTTTATACCATCTAATTCTAAATATATTATTTTAATTTGATACCATATATGATTCTGTAAAAATTATCAATATCGAATAGGAATATATAATATCATACAACTATGTGCAAACAAATAATCATAGGCAAATAAAGTGCAGTTTTTAAAACTGCATTAGAACTGAGAAAATATAGTTATGATTACAATCAAGCATTTATAAATTAATCAAATTTTTGTCGTTAAATAACTCATAAGTTGTCAAAGGAATAAAAACAAATAGGCATGATCCCCAATGAATCTCACTGAGCTGCAAAGGAAAATGTTTCGTTGAATGTTATCAATAGTGCTCAAAAAACCCTACGCCATTTAATTATGTTGCTTTTATAATTGTTGGTGTTTTTACTACAGAAAGAAGTTAAGTTTTTCTTTTCATTACTTGAAAAGGCTATGGTTCTTAGGGAATCAACTATATTAATAATTTCTTCATCTGAGACGTATCATTAAATTAAACTTGTCAAAATCATATAAGATGCTGAGCGAGAGGAAAATAGTTTAATATTTTGGGTGACTCAAAAGGTTATCATTTGATTCCGGACAGAACTTAAAAACCTTTGAGCGTCATTTTAAATTCGGTTAATGGAAAGAACTTAGCAAATATGTTTTATTTTCCTTAGTCTATTCCAGTGTTTTCAAAAAGATAACTGGCCTCTTCAGTTTGTGGGTAAAATCTTCCAGTGTCATTTGAGAAATAAGAGAAATTATTTGACAAGTCTTTTCATTGAAGCCCTTGAAGGCTTAGAAGCCACACACACACACACACACACACACAAAGTCTAAATCTTTAAGTCTAAATCTTAATCTTTTCTTATGCAGCTCCTTCACTTCAGATCTAGGTAGGGATTAATTTCAACCCCCCCCCCAAGCTTCTCTCTTTTAAAAAGTGATATTCATCTTGGTGCTTTAGTTCCCATTGCCGGAAGATAATGATAACATTCCGACTGCTACTCAAAGTTTCCATCGTA
Organism: Sepioteuthis lessoniana; assembly: GCA_963585895.1. NCBI lineage: Eukaryota > Metazoa > Mollusca > Cephalopoda > Myopsida > Loliginidae > Sepioteuthis > Sepioteuthis lessoniana. The sequence goes on along the minus strand of CAUZXS010005339.1, from coordinate 146,010 downwards.
TCTACCGGTGTCTGAATTCGGAGTCGCATAGACGTCGTAAGACTATTTATTCGACCTCTTACCTGGTAGCATTTGACATTAGGTCATTTTATTGTAGAGGGGCATGTATGAATCGAGGCTCATGCTGGACCATTACAAAAAATGCTCGGTTATGTCGGCATTACCTATCAGTTTCCCTTCAAATCAATTATTTGCAAATTTCTTGAATGTTAATGATCTGAAAGTTATGATCTCCAATTTGGTGTTTACCGTTTCTCTTCCATAGCTGATATGCCATACGAGATTTGAAACGGGGACCTGAGAGTAATTTCAACAAAGGATTAACTCCACATGCTCCCAGAGCTCCAGAACCCTTGTTGTATAGCCGTGATGAGGGAATGAATGACGGACCATAAAACATTTCTATATAAGAATATTGATCTCTCCTCTTTATGACTCGAAAGATCAAAGTTGGCTGCAAGTGTGAGAGAGACAGAAACGAAGGACTTAGACATACTCCGACGGAGGACTGCTATATTGACCATATTCAGAGCCCCTCTGTGCCACTGCCCCCACCCACCCCCACCCCGAGGTGGCGCCCCGGGTGGCTTCCGTCTTGATTTGACTGACCTGCGACTGACTGACTGACTGACTTTCAACCCATGTGACCTCCTTCCAGTTGTTGATGGGGCAGTCGAAGGTCAATATACAACACTAGATCTGCATCATCAGTTACAGTTCAGCGTTACATCAAGAACACGCCGGGTGTATTCATTGCAGAATACACCCGGCGTATTTTAAGCCCGGCTTAAATGGCTAAATAAAATAGAAGGCATACTTTCCGATCAACCCTCAGACTCTTGGTCAACGATAACAAAAATTCATAAACAATGAAAAATAGTGTTTCGTTGATGAAAATTTGTTTTAAGTAATTTTTTCTGTTCACTAGTCTCGTGAATTTGACCCTCACTTGATGCCCATTTATAATGAGCGCGTGTCAGAGAATATTTAACTTGCGAACTACCAATTACAACTTCTCCTATTTTAGTTTCACAGATTATTTTTCTTCAGTTAACTAAAACCTCATTTGGGTCTCACCGAAGGTTTCCCACGGCCTCTGACAAGCCGATTTTCGATGCCCTTTAAAGTACAGTATAATTTAATTTATTTGATTGTTCATGTTTTACAGTGATAAAAATAAATATGTAAAAATTTTATTGAAATAATCAATCACCCGAATACCTGTGACATTATGACCTCTTCTAAATGCATTATGACCTCTTCTAAATGCACATATCTAAATGCAATAATGCACAATTATTTAGATGTGCACATATCTGCATAAATATGTAGACGTAGCGTATATGTATATATGTGCATGTTCATAAATGCGTGAGTGAGTATATAATAAATTGAAGTAATTGCTAAACAGGTTGTAAGATCAGTAAATTTTAAAAAATAGTTAGTTGGTTGTGTTTTATGACGCATCAAACTTTATAGGTTATTTAATGCCAAATCCTGTTTATACATACATATCAAATAATGATTTTCTAACTGATAGTTAGTCGGTGACATTTTTGAATGAACCTGAACTGATTTGTTTGCACACAATTAAGTGGTTCCAAGAATTGCGATTTATTGTTCGCACTCAGTTAATGGTTCCAAGTATTGCTATCTAACGCTGATAATTCAATTCAATATGATCACTTGTTTGCAACTAATTAAATGGTTTCAAGTATAGTAAATGATTAAACAGTTCTGTTTGACCCTAACAAGCATTACCACTCCGGGTCAGAGTGAATCCTGGAGTAATGGCAATAAAGGGATATTCCCCATCCTGCAAATCTCCAGAACTAGAGCCTCACCATCAGTTGGTTTAATGTCATATTTACGACACGTGTTGGGGGTCTTACCCCTCTGCAGAGATGAAATCCGCGTATTCTTTAGCTATAGCCAAATGGGCTGTTAAAAGATACATAGTGAAAAAGAAAGAAAAGGTTTCTAGAAAATAGAATAAAAGGAGAATATCTAATTCTAATACTTTTCAAACAGTTCTATTTGACGCATTGATGGTACCCAAACAGGTAACTACCACTCCAGGTCAGAGTGGACCTGGGAGTAATGCCAATGAAGCTTATGCAGATTTGTGTCATTCTGAGGGAGCACCTTTTTGCGCTTGGGATGCAGTCAGTATATTCTAATCCCCATCGAAAACGGCTAAAGATAGCAACACATTCTCTCTCTCTCTCTCTCTCTCTATATATATATATATATATATATATATACACACATACCTACCTACCTACCTATCAGACTGCGACTAGATTCGAAATGTAAATGCGCTTCGATTGATAATAGTTTTTACATCACAGGCAAAGGTCACCTCTTGACCATTCTAGAAACTTTGCGGTACTATGACAACGACACGAATTCTACGTTACAGACATCGACTCTTTCGATTATGTTAGCATTTCCTATTCAATGAGAGTTTGGGTTTCTTTAATATTCTACAAAATTAGCACAGCTTTTGCAGTGAGGAACACGTGATAATTTCGCCCACGATAATTACTTCTCACTGCCGATTTCTTACGGTTGGATAAGATTGTTAAAGTATTTCCGTGTCAGTTCATTTAGCAACGAGGGTTTTGACTCGAGAAATACTCGAATAAATGGTCTCTTATTTTTAGGAAATATTTTCAGTTCTATGTTGCTTCAAGTGTTACCAGAACCGTCAAAAAATAAAGGTGGTATCTTACAATAAATCTTCAAATGTCTATCTTTGCTTGTCAGGATGCCAGGATAAAACTCTTGGCTTGAACCAGTCCATTTAAAAAAGAATAGGACCCTAACTAGTACTACAACTCCGAATCAGAGTGATTCTGGGAGTAATGGCAACACAGTGGACTTCGTATATCTAAAATAAATAAATGAAGCGAAAAAAACACAGGACACAGAAACCTATCAAGCATTTTAATAAATGTTAAGACGCTTAAACGTGGAGATACTTAATCCTATCAAACAGATTTCTTTGATTCATAGATATAATGTTATACTATTGTTTGTTTGTTTCTTTGTTTATTTGGGTTTAATAGCATATCAACTTTTGTAGGATATTTAATGCCAAATCGATTTTTATATAAATAATCAATTCTATTTCAAACAATCCAGTTTAGTATAAGTACATAATGTAATTGTCAAAAACATGTCTATTTCAAGCTATTCAGTTTAGTCAAACAGTTCTATTTCAAACAATTTAGTTTAGTATAAGTATAGTTTTTGTTTACACACAGTTAAATGTCAAAAAAGTTCTGTTTTAAACAATTCAGTTTAGCGTAAGTACAGTTTCAATGTCAAAAACGTTACATTTCTAACATTTCAGTTTAGCATACAAAAACAGTTCCATTTCAAACAATTCAGTTTAGCTTAAGTACACAGTTTAAATTTCAAAACAGTTCTATTACAATCAATTCAATTTAGCATAGGTACGCCGTTTAGTTCTATTTGACCCATAGATAGGACCCTTTCAGATGCTGCCACTCCGGCTACAGTGGACCTGGGAGCGATGTAAATGAAGGGGTAATCCACATTCCCCAAAGCTCCTGCATAACTGAAATCTCACCATAAGATTCTTTTAAGTCATATCCTGGACACTCGTTGTGGGAGTTTTACTCCTCTGCAGAGAAGCAGTCGGTGTATTCTACAGCCCCAGCCGACTGGGCAAAATGTAATAGTAGTAGTAGATGTTAAACAACACATAATTTTTCGAACCAATGAATTCAAATCTAAAGTTAGAATTTAGCCCTCACGTTATGTTTTTAAGTTATAAACATTTAAATCTTACAGACACATTGTTACTTGATACGCCATGTTGTATGGTATATCGTCATATTACAAAGCAAACTTGAGTAATCAAATTGAAAATAATATATACAGACGTTCGGGGTGTAATGGTTACCGCCGTAGGAAATGGACACGGTGATTTGAGTTCAAAATAATATATTACATCAAATTCTCATATTCATCATTTTACATTAGTTTAAAACAATAAAATTTTCAATAAAAAAAATATTCTTTATTGAGTAAAAAGCATGCGCCATCAATATATTCGACTTAAACATTAAACAATAGTGTTAAAAAAAATGTTTGATATTAACGCTTGCGCTTTCAGAAGGTATTGATACTATTTACCAACCCCTCCGCTCGGGCAGGATATGACACAAGCGGAGTTTAACAGGTTTGGATTCAGAGTTTTCCTTCTCCTAGACTAGTTGCCTCACCAAGGCTGAAGAACCTAGTCTGCCCTACAATTTACCCATAGCTGGAGGGAGAATAATTGGATTCATACCTTTCCCAAGGGTATTAGTGCTATGTGAAATGCAATCAGTCAGGTCCAGGATTTGAACTCGTGTCGCCGTGTCCATTTCCTACGACGATAACGACTACACCACAGGCACCTCCATAAAGGAAGTATTGATAGCCTGTTGTTAAAGCTAGCAGTAATCATCCATATTTGGGTCTGTGTTTATCTTATTGGCCTAGTAGGTAGAGTGTTCGCCAAAGGTCTCAGAGACCTGGGTTCAATCCTAGGTTGCGTCATACCAAAGACTTTAAAAATGGTACTTGATATCTCCTTGCTTAACATTCAGCAATATAAGGTACGTATCAAGGGTAAAGTGGAGCAATCCAGGGAAAAGAGTAACGCCCTCCCCCACATCTTGGTGTAGTAGCTATTGAAAAGGGAGCCTTCTGGTTGCGCTCGACTAAGGTCATCAACTTTACTCCTTTTATTTACCCAAACCCTCGTCACGGTCAAAATGTTACAAAAAGTCAATTTTAAAGCAGAGTTAATCGAGTTTAAATTCAGTTTTCCTTCTCTTTGACCGATTGGTTAACCAAGGTTAAAGGATCAGTCTGCGCTACTATTTACCCATAGCAACGGAAAGACGTGCGAATTGAAACTTGTCCAAAATTTGAACTCGGGTCACCAAATTCATTTCCTAGGACGTTAAGACCGCTTCATTGATAGTTACGTTCCACCACCGAAATTTGTTGGTGATTTTTATCTATGCTAATTCACTTTTTCAGCCGAACTTACGTAGAAAAATTGAAATGAGAATGCAATGTTGTTCCAATCAATGTTGCATTGTTAGCTTTGTTCTTAATTAAATCAGCGTAGTTTTCAGGTCAGTGAGGCCCAAGAAAGGTTTGAACAATTTATATAAAGGAATTCTATGCTATTAGCTCGAGTGGATTCTGTTTACCTCTAAACTTGCTCTTAGACATCAATCCTCTGATTTCGGCTCAGATAAAAATGCTGGTTTTCAGTTTTGTTTCACTTCCGTGTGCCAAATTTTATTTTTACTAGATCGAATCCACAACGATCGTTTATCATTGTTTTTACAAATAACTCAAAGAGGCTTAGTTCGATGCAAAGGATTGAAAAGAAAACTGTTGATTGGTTTACAAGTGATATATGATATTCATTTCACAAAATCTTGATATTCAAGAACACACGTTTTTATCTCAGTTGCTAAAACCTTTTTAACCAGTGAAATCGACGAATTTTGATGGAACCTAAGAGCATGTTTATCGCATATCAATTTCTGAAAGCTGCGAAAAAAATTTTTTTTAAATGAGGGAATCGATTTGCCAGGTAGAAATGTCCATCATCTTAGGTAACGTAGATCTTTAACTTTTCTTTTCTTTTTCGTTTCTTTTTTCTTTTCTTTTCATTTCTTCTCTTTTTTCTTCTCCTTTTTCTTTTCTTTTCTTTTTCTTTTCTCCTTTTTCTTTTTTTCTTCGCTTTTTTCTTTTTTTTCTTTTTGTCTTGTCATTTCTTTTCTTTTTTCTTTTATATTCTTTTTTCTTTTTTCGTTTTCCTTTTCTTTTTTCTTCGCTTTTTTCTTTTCTTTTCTTTTTTCTTTTCTTTTTCTTTTTTTTCTGTTTTCTTTTCTTTTTTCCTTTCTTTTTTTTCTTTTTGTGTTTACATTTCTTTTCTTTCTTTACATTTCTGTTCTTTTTCTTTTTCTTTTCTTTTTTGCGTTTTTTGGGGGAGGAGGGGAGATCGGGCAATAGCTACCTGAGGCAATAAACGGTAACTACTATACAACATTTATTAAAAATATAATTAGTGTCACTAGCTTCAAATCTGGTCAATAGGATTTTATTTCAATTAGTTTAAGTAATATTGTAATAAACTTGTTCTTATAAAATATTGATGACTTCATGTGGCATTGAATTTTCTCCTTTACGTTTAATATTAAATATTAACTATCATTAACCTCAAGTCGTGCTAACAGTACGGAATTCCATGACTCTCTCTCTCTCTCTCTCTCTCTCTCTCTGTGCGTGTGTGTGTGTGTGTGTGTCTTTCCCCACCCGTCTCTTTTAGCTATCGTTCCTGGTAGGTCCTCTAAACTGCATCCAGTGTCCCCACAGAATTGATGGGAGTAAGTCTTTGCTGACCGACTAACACAGGTGTCTTCAAGTGTGGAGTCCATAAAAGAACGTCATTTATGAGTTCGTCCTTATTTTTCCGGCAATACCCTGCATGTCTTACATGAATGGTTTGTGAGATGAGAGACAGGTGGCCGTATGACTGCTGTTTCGTGGGGTGTTGCTTCACAGATGTTTCAAAACATGTAACATTATTGTTTAGTTCCCATATAGCTTTTTCTCTATACATTTTGTTAGGGTACATTGGGCTGGTATATTTGCGAGAAGAGCTAGATCATCTGAGTGAACTGCGTCTGTCATAGTTTCTGTGGGATATTGTCTACTTTTTCCCATTTTTTGCTATTTTTTATTAGATTTATTGACGTTCAAAGTACGTCATTTTTTGCATGTACTCCTTCGATGACTCAGCGGATAATTAGAATCTATGATGTTATTGACCAATTGCTTCGAAAACTGTTCTGAATTTTCCTAAGAATTTTCTCGGATAGAATTGAGAGATAGAGCATTATAAACTTTAACAGCTGTAGCTTTAGTTCTTAAATTGTCTTTCTTAGAGAAAGGGAAGCTGCAGCCCTTCGTTCACTTCTCTGTTATGTTTTGATTATACACAGTGTTGCTTTATCGATGAAGTATGTCGACATATTTTCTTGTCTTCCATACTTTAGAAGATATATCATTGAAGTCTTCAGCTTTTCTGCTTTTAATTTTTTCAATATTGCGTCAAGTTTTTCCTTTATAAACTGTCTTAGTTTGATGTCTAATTGGTTATTGATAATTCTTTTTTTGCTTTATCAGTGATTACAGAGGTTTCCGAGCAGACTCCTGATGTGTTCTTTCCACTTCGGAAGTCTTTTTTCTTGGTTGCTAGCTTTTAGTTTTGTTCTCTAAGTACTCTTTATTCCGCTCACTTTATTTACTATTTGCCATGATAATTGTGATTGTACATCTACCTCCTAATTTCTGATTTTATCCCTTCCCATGGAACTCTATATTTACTTTTGTTGATGTGCATTCTGCTGCTACTTCTTTATGGGTAGTAACAATGTTTTCACTCGAAGAATATCTTTCTGATGTCTCCTTTAGAGTATCAAACTAGTTTCTAATGATGCCGTATATTGATTGCTCATATTACTATTGATAAGCTAAGTGAGGACCAGTCATAACGAGAGGTTTTAACAGTTTGTTTCTTAATTCTACATTGACTTAGACGTATTTTTACTCGGACGATTCTGTGATCCAAATATAATTTCTTCAAACGAGGAGAATGCTACTCAGTTCAAAGCGCTGATTATCCACTTCTTGTTCATGAATTACAGAATAGCTGTACTTAGCGTTATTTGGGAAAATGTAAAAACAACAAAAAACAATTTTAAAAAACACCAAAAACTAGTCATAGTTTTTGGTATTTTTTTTTTTTTTTTTTTTTTTTGGTGGGGGTGTTTTGTTGTTATAGTTGTTTTTTCTTTTTGGTAATTTACTTTTTAGGCATGCAAGCCTGTTCTTGTGTGAAAAATCTACAAAATATTCGCCATTTCTGTTTGGAAAGTTGTGTAAGCAGAATTTATTATTTTAATCTTTGTCTATTTGATCATTCATGTCTCCACTGGTGAACGTTGTGTTTGGGAGTGATTCGACAAAGGGAAGATAGGTCGTTGTTAAAGGTGGTGATATCAGTTTAATCAATAGCATCAGTGTGACTGTATCATATAAATAGCTTTTTATTCATACTTTTTTGACAAGCAGTAAATAACACTTGTTATGTTATTCCTCGTGGAAGTTAAATGCCCTTCGCTGGTCAACATATTAAGCAATGCTTTTTATTCTATTCCGCACAACCCCTTTTTGAAGGAAAAGCATAAAAATGTCTGAAACTGGTTAGAAATTAAAAATCTTCTCCAAAAAATAGCTAATTTTGTAATCACATCAGAAAACTCCAAATCTATTTTATCTGGATAATTTTGTGTAAGCGTAATGATTGAATGAATTAATCCCACTTGTACGTGATGAAGCTAAAAATAGAATAATTGGATTTAAGCTAAAACTTAGGAAAAAGTGGGGGCTTTTTCTTTCTACTCATGTATCCAGACCTGGCTCGTCTATGAGGGAGGAGAGTATTACACGAGCCACACAAGCGTATAGCAATGGAAACTATATGAAGCAGCTTAGTGGATGTGAATTAAGGCGAATGAATCCAAAGGTAGGTTTAAGGCGCACTTCACCAGATGTTGAGCGGAAGAACCTCGTATGTCGACTACCAGGATCAAATGGTTCAACCAGGAAACTACTGCTCATCATCTATAAAGGTGATGTCTCTTGATAAAAAAAAAAAAGCAGCCAACGAAAGATTATCATGACTAATTCAAACACGCTCGTACAAAGGAGTGCGTTCTGTTGAGTTTAAAACTCTGGCTTCAGAGTTCGAAAAATTAGCTACAGAGCCAAAATCTAAACCCAACTTAGATATAGAACATTGTTAACATAGCGACATTTAACACAAGGACTTTAAACATAATAAACCATCCAATAAAGCGGACAGCATTTGCAGCCGGTCCTAATAGACATTATATGCATGCAAGAATAAATATTATCATAATGAACTAGAATTAAATCACCATGATACCGGTAAAAGATGAAAATTTGTCTCAGCGCCTACATGAAAAAAACCCGTAAATGCCACCATAATAGGTGTAAGAATGTTTCTCAGTCCTCGAGTTTTAGAATCACGAATAGCATAGAGAGAATCCTACAGAGAATGATGTGTGCTGCATTTAACAGCAACACCTGCTCAACAAAATATTAAGATATTCATATCATTAAGATTATACTGTATTTATAACTATTTTGCTATAATTAAACTAAAGCAAAATTCAGTAAAAATAACAAACACTAATATGTATCGTCATTTTAAGATAAATGAAAACAATAACATTATTTTCTACATTGAAAAAAAAAATATATATATATATACGAAAGAATTTATTTCACGTTTGAATGAAATAAATTTGGTGCAAGAGTCGCCTACCATTTTAAAAAATAAATCCCTTTTTCTATTCATAATCTGTTTTGGGAGATATTCCACAATTAGTTCAAAGTAATTTCAAAGTATCAAAATAAATATAATTAAAAGAAAAATCATTTTTATTTGAAAAATGTTTCATCTTTTATCATGGCAAATGACTTACAACACTTGATAAGATAATCCCAAAGCCATTCTTCTAGAAAAACCACAGTGGTACTATTTAACCCATAGATGAGAGGATAAGCGGGTTCATACATTTCCCAAAGTATTTGTGAACGTGATGGCGCGACTGGAATTCGAACTCGCTTACTACGATTCCGCTGTCTAGTGCTTTTACCATTGCACCACGATGACACCCCGATATAGTGGCTATGATCAGCCTTGTGCTGAACAATATTAGGTCTATCTTAGGATCTATCTAAAGGTTTGTTAAAAGCGTATTTTCTACCGAGGGCAGGGATTCATGCTCGAGTCAAAGTAAACAGAAATTCCAAACGTCGTTATTCAAAGAAGAATAAAGCCTTCTCTTTCCATAGCATATTTCAAAAAACATCTTCCTGATATTATTTGTCTTTGTGTCATACTAAACTTTGATTAATAAATATTGGACACAAAAAAGGCAAGATTTCAAATTTGATGACCAAGACAGAAAATCGTAATTACTTGGTAGTTTGATGTAACACAATTCTTCATATCCTAATATAATTCTCGTATCGTTATAAGCTAAGATAAGGGTATATCAAGTCCTCGTAAAAGTCAGGATTTCACATGGTTATTTTTCAAGTCGAGAGATCCTCCTCTGTTGCAACGCAGTCTTCTTAAGTTCATTTCCCCAACTTCGACTTTGGTACTTAGCTGTGATTATTAAATATAATTTTTCTTGAATAATATGAAAGAAACATAAGTTTTTAGATACTGTGTCTAAATGCAAATTCTGGTGACCTTAAAATTCGAAAAAGATTCGAGAAATATTGATTAAAATTTATAAAAAAAAGAAACTAATTTGTGATTACAATTCAATTCAATCAAATCACTCTTCTCTAAAGCAAAGAAAGAAAGAAAGACAAAAAAAAAGAAAAAACCAAAGAAAGACAGACTGGGCAAAGAAACGTAGAAAGCAATTTTTGTTTTAAAAATCGAAATTATCACTTGATTTTTTCTTTTCTTTTTTTTTCTTTTTTTTTTTTTTTGCTTTATTACGCGAATCATTGTCAATCATTAATATTTTTTATGCATAAACATGTCAGTCTAATTGAAATGAAAAGCAATTAAAGACACACTGGGCAAAAATGAATAATGGTTGACAATGATTCATCTAAAAATTCATTATGATTTTATACTAGATGAAAATCAACTAAAATAATGAGAAATATCAGTAAAAAAACTTGACTATCATTTACTTTTTTTTTCTCTTCTTGCTCTTTTTTGACGATCAACGATTTTTATTTCTGGCTTTTTTCCTGTTTTTGTTTTATGTATCGAAACTCTGGATATTAATTTCGCTTTTCCACCTAATTCTGTTAGGGTTTTTTTTGGGGGGGGTTCTGTTTTGGTTTTTTGTTTCTATAATTTTTTGTTATATTTTGTCAATCATCATTATTTTTTACGCATAAACAGTCGGATATGAACTGACGAAGACTGTTTTATTTTTAGTGTCATGTATCTGCCGTGGCAATCCGTCGTGAAAAGGGAAATTATATTCAGGTTTGATCGATTGTATGTGTAATTAAATATTTTCTCATCTAAAATAAATTTGCGCTATGTGAATCTATATCTGTTCTAACTTCTATCATTTTGTCAATTATAAATTTTTGCTACATAAATCTGAGTGTGCGTATGTCCCACCTTCTACCATCTAGTCAATCATAAATTTTTGTGTGTCCCACCTTCTATCATCTTGTCAATTATGAATTTGCATTATTAAGTTTGAGTGTGTCCTATGTTCTATCATCTAGTCAATTATAAATTTTTGTTTCGTAAATATGAATGTGTGTGTATGGCCTATCTTTTATCATTTAGTCAATTAAAGATTAGTGTTATATAAACATGTGTGTGCGTGCGTTGACGAGTGTGTCTGTCCTACCTTATAGCATCTACTCAATTACAAATTAACTTTATGTAAATCTCTGAGAGTAAGTGTGTGTCTATCGATCTATCATCTAGACTATTATAAATTAGCGTTATGTAAATCTAAGCGTGTGCTCCCACTTTCGATCATTTTGTCTCTTATTAACTTGTTTTATGTAAATCTGAGAATATCTTTCCTACCTTTTATCATTTATTCTACTCTAAAATTTCATTATGCAAATATGTTTGCATGTGTGTGTCCTACCTCTTATCATCTTATTTCTAATAAATTTGCGTGATATAAATCTGTATGTGTGTCTCCAACCTTCATTTATTATTTGGACAAATCACGATTTAAACACACGGGAAAAATGCTTTATGACTAAAGAGAGATATTGACCAATATTTAATAGAAAAATAAAAACGGTCAATATGAATAATTACCTCAGCTAAAATATGCTTTAATAATAGATATGACTACCGTAAAAAATCACTTAAAAAGCAATTCGACCACAGGCGAGCAGTATCATGCAAAAAACACGCGTTTCCCTTAAGAATACATAAGGACATATTCAATTGATCAAATAGCACGATTTGTGCCACGAACACTAGTTTAAAGTTATTTAGAGAGTTGAATAAAAATTTGATACCTCTGAATCTGATCATCAGGAAGTACATTAGAAGGTTTGTCAATGAATACCGGCTGTCCTTTATTAAATGGTGTGTTAATCTTTGAGGTTATAATGACTTGGCTTCTCTAACGAAGATTTATTAATGAATTTCGTCTTTTGTGGATCGGCTGGTAGCGGATACACCAGATTCATATAAGAAAGACCGATTCTTCTCCAAGAACTGCAGTTCCTATTTTATTGCATTATCGCTTCTCAGCAGATCAGGACCGTTGAATGACCGCAAACCTTTGCAATAAGATAAGGGGATTAGAAATTGCAAATTTGATCTTCAATTACTTGATAAGGTTATGCTAACATATGCCAAAAAATCTTTTAGGCGCGAGTTTTCCGCATTGTGACAATTCAGCATAAAACAAGTCACAGCTTGAATTGCCAGACAAATCAGAGCTAGAGTTGCTAGAAAATCAGAACAAGAGTCGCACGATAAGTCAAAGCAAAGGCATGCTAGAAAAGTCAACACCAATTTTGCCAGACTGGACAATTATTAGCAGACTGTGCTACTTTTGAAAGTCGAGCGGTAATAAATTTTGAATTTTGTGACTTGAACTTTTATAACGGTCATCGTTGGAAACAATAAAATCGGAAACTCGAGTTCAAATACTGGGCGAGGCAGTTAGCGTTTCAATTCATGCAAATGCCTTTGTACTGGAGGGAGTAATGGTAGTGAAGGGGCACTCTTCTCAAATCTCCAGAATTGGAGCCTCACCAACAGATGTAGTTTAGCGCAATACCCAGGACATCCATTTTTGGCGGTTCTTATCCCGCTGCATGGAATCCAGGCATTATATTCTTAATCCCCAGTGACAGGACGTGTTTTATTTGGAAGATTTTCCAGCTATTCTTGATGATTTATGTCAATCAGGAAAGGATATTATGAATGTTCTGGGCAATTTATCACGTATAATGGATGATAATGTTTTCTTTGGTAATGATTTATAATTGAAACAGTTTACCTCTGTCTCTCTGTCTCTCTTAAGAAATATATATATATATATATATATATATATGTGTGTGTGTGTGTGTGTGTGTGTGTGTGTGTGTGTTTTATGATACAAAAGGCCACTAAAACTTTGGTGTGCTCTCTTGGGTAAAGGACTGCTCATCCAATAGTTTGGTTTTTTTGGAGGGGGTTGATTTTTTTGTTGTTTTCATTTATTTTCTGAATAAAGCAGAATTCTTTTTCACTTTTTTGTTAGTTTTGTTTTGTTTTGTTTTGGGTTTTTATATTCTAATTTTATGTGTGTGTGTGTGTGTGTGTGTGTGTGTGTGTGTGTGTGTGTGTGTGTGTGTGTGTGTGTGTGTGTGTGTGTGTGTGTTATGGGATTTTTTTCTATGTTAATTTAGAATTCCGCAATTGTGGATACCAATTTTATTTGGTTCCTGTACAAGTGAGATCTTTCTAATTAATTTTACTCGAATAATTTTCAGGACTGCTCATCTCACAGCAAAAATTAGACGACGTTCCTACAGATACCGATTTCATTAGCTTTCATGATGAATTAGACATTTTTGATGAAGTTTAATCCAAAAGGATATGTGTTATATTATTTCATTGATTATAGATGAATTGATTTTATTGACATTTTAAATAAGAAATAAATAAATTTTGACAGTTTTATATGAATCTTAAGATAAACTTTTTCGCAAAGGAAAAAGCAAAACGTGACAGGATTTTGTGTAAAAATAATATTTGTTTTGAAATGTTTATCTTGGAAATACAATTGTGAGCATTGCCCCGTTGGCTGGGGCTGTAGAATACACCTCATGAGTGTCCTAATATGACACTAAACAATCTGATGGTGAAGTTCCAGTGATGCTGGAGCTTTGGGGAATGCAGAGTACCCCTTCATTACCATTGCTCCCAGGTCCACTCTGGCCCGGGGTGGTAGCACCTGATAGGGTAAGTCAAATAAAACTAACTATCTATGAGTCAAATAAAACTAACTATCTATGAGTCAAATAAAACTAACTCCATCATCATCATCATCATCATGTCGCGCAATCTGCATGGATATCCCTGACTCTCTCTCTCTCGCCACTCCTCCCTATTGTCCATTGCTTCCGGCAGGTTCTCAGGGCTACATCCCGTATCGGCACAGAGCTGCTGTACGTAGGTTCAAGCTGGTCGTCCTGTCTTTACACGTCCATGTGAAGGAGTTCATTGGAGCATATCACTTATGAGCTCGTCCCTACTTCTCCAGCAGTGTCCCGCATGTCTGGTTCGTGTAATTTTGATAGTTTTCGTGATGGGTTGTAGGTGGCCGTACAGCTACTGCTTGTGAGCGGGGCTGTCTTTAGGACTTGTTCAATATTGCTCGCAGCATTCTTCTGTAGTTGCCGTCATCCTTTTTCTCCCTACGTTTAGTTAACGTCCATGTAGTGCATCCATATAGCAGTATCGACACAACCGCTGCTTGGAAGAAACAGTGCTTCATTTTATCGGTCAGGTCTGACTTCCATATGACAGTTAGCCGATCGATAGCTGACCATGCCTTTGCTAGTCGCATGTTGATGTCTGTCTCAGTTGATGAGACACTGCATACTTATGCTAAAATTGAATGGTTTGAATTAGAACTGTTTGACTAAACTGAATAGCTTGAAATAGAAATGTTTTTGACAATTAAACATTGTACCTACATTTATACTGTGTACTTATGCTAAACTGAATTGTTTGAAATAAAACTGTTTTTGACATTGAAACTGTACTGTGTAAACAAAATCTATACTTTTACTAAACTGAATTAGCTGAATTAGAACTATTTAAATTAACTGAATAGCTTGAAATAGGAATGTTTTTGAAAATGAAACTGTGTACCCATGCTAAATAGAATTTTTTGAAATAGAACTGATTATTTGCATAAAAATGGATTTGGCGTTCAATAACCTACAAAGGTTGATATGCCATAAAACCCAACCAACTAACAGTTGTGAGCAAAAGAAATGAGACGCCTATCTAAAAAGTTATTTTATTTATAGATTATAAACGTCTTATTCTGTACTTTCAGTAGTAGAATCCACATTGACACAATGGAAGTAGAGTTAAACATCTGACTTTAGAATGAGAGGAAATTCTCCAGCAAATTCATTTCACAGTAGCTGATGAGGGTTAAGAAGCCCTTCGGGGTGGAGACAGACTCTGAATGGGGAGTCTAAAATCTTAGGCACTTGTTTCGCTTCAAATACTAATTTTAAGAACATTATTAAATTCCATGTTACATTTCCCTTAACACGTGATATATCTCGATCAATCAGAGAGCTACACAATTACAAAACCCTATTTCATCTTGGTTCCTGAGATTACCACGTTGGAACTATACACCTATGATATCCAGTGCGCATCATTATTTCTGCAGATGTTTCACCTTGGGATCACATATCCGCTGCAAGCCACTCCACCAATGTCTTACTATTCCACATATACAAGCGTACTCACACATGAGTGTGCACACACAGACACGAGCATATACATATATATGTGTATACTTACATACCTTTGAAAAGTGTGTGTGTGTGTGTGTGTGTGTGTGTGTGTGTGTGTGTGTGTGTGTGTGTGAGTCGAATTTCTGAGTTAAGGTCCCACTCATAACCAGATATAGTTAAAAATAAAAATTTCCTATTTAATGGAACTCCTTTCCATAAATTGCGTACAAGAAGATTCTCGCTGAGAATATCGTAGTTCAATAAGATTGACCTCAAAGCTTGACGTTAATATAATTGAATATTTCGAATATATAATATAATATAATATAAATAATATGATATATAATCGAATGGTGATGCTAAAAATTGGACAGGCAAAAGTTATGAGCAGCTAGAGGAATAGAAATGGGGAATTGTTTTCACAGGAATGTTAAGCTGTTCTTGACAGTAAATCTAAAGTTCCAGCAGTTATTTTGGATATGTGTTACACGCATGTTTTCTACATTTTTCACATAAATTCAAAGGCTCTAGCTGCATGCTTGCTAGGTCTATTTATAAGGAAAGCATAGAGTTATATAGCGGTATAATGAAGAGGCATAACAGTTCTTTATAATATATATATATATATATATATATATATATATCTTTATTACTCGAAGGTCGAAATTCTGTAATTGTGAAAGAGAGACAAGGAGACAAAGGATGCAGACACAGACTGGCGGAAGACTGATATACTGACCTTTTCTCAACCCACGTTGTGATTCCATATTCAGGGCTTTACGTCTTTGCTTCCTGGACAAGAGGTTCTCAACCGGGTTCTGCCAGCGAGACCACTTGGACCCCGCCTCCTTGGGCATTCGCCGGCTGGTCTCCAAACCTCTTGACTCCCCGACCGACTGACTGTGGGTACCTGTGTATATATAATTTCATAACGCCATACGTTCCGGTTGTCAGCCCCATTGACTGCTTTTGGCCGTCAACCCACGTGAGCTCTCCTCCTGTTTACACAGCTGGAACATCCTGTCCTCGAAATCCCTAGTTGACGGGTCTGTCAAAGGTCAATTTACAATATTAGAATAAGAAAAATAACTGTGCTTTTCAGGTTAGTCATAATTTAAGTTACTACATGTCTGTCTGCATTCAAAGATTCCAGCAGCAAAACGACTAGACCTTTACTTTGCATTGGATTTTCTGGAAGTCTCTTAGGTCATACTTCTCTGTGATGACCAGCTTCAAGCGAAGAAAATCGATGTATTTCTGATGATGACTGTTAGACCTTTACTTGGTCTAAATCGATGTATTTCTGATGATGACTGTTAAAAATCGATGTATTTCTGATGATGACTGTTAGACCTTTACTTGTCTGGAAATCTTGTCTGGTCATACTTCTCGGTGATGACCAGCTTCAGGCAAAGGAAGTCGATGTATTTCTGATGATGACTCATACTTTGACAGCTCTGTTGCAATTTATTACAACTTCATTCTCTATGCAGTTATATTTACAATATATTTTACCAATTTTATTGTTCAGTTTTCATGAAAACGACCAATGCCAGATATTGTTGAGTAAAAATGCCTCTACCATATCGCCTGTGCATAATCCTACCAGAATATTTATACTATATCGAGGCTAACCTGCATAAATAGCTTACTAATTAAATTCAAGTTTATCTTACAACTGGTTACATTTTGAAATAAATTCAGCCTGGAAAGAGATTGAACTCGCAGACAGCTGGAATAATTAGATATTCTTTCGCTCAACGCTTTTTATTCGCTCGGCTATTGTACACTGGGAAACACATTAAATATTCAGGTTTATTGGAAAAGTCAGACAAGCAGCATAAAAAGGAATAATTAATAAGGAGGAAGAATTAACTGATACCAGATATCTTCTAAGCGTGGAGAGCAAAGAGAACAACCTACTCTTTTAGATTCGGTGACCCAAGTTCAAACCCTGGACGATGCTGCTTACGTTTCACTCCAGGCTACTTCTCTTAGGAAAGGCATGAATCCCATTTTTTCTCTCTTTTCCCAGCTATGGATAAATAATTGGTCAAACTAGGCTCTTTAGTCTGTACGGTAACCAATCTAAAAAAAGGAAAACTCTGAATTCAAAGCAGTTGTACTCTACTTAAAAATTGATTGTCTAAATGTCTGAGACGAAGCTTGATGATTTTTATCATTAAAGGTTTTCGGTCTTCATCTGTATTGTTATTTCCAAAACGTTTCGGCCGATATGTCCTCCAGCCTTCTTCAGGTGTTTGTCGAACTCGGGAACCTTCCCAAAACTTCGAACTACGTCCTTTATTGAATCCACGGGGGTCGCCTGTTCTGATTCCGTTAGCCATAACCAGGTACACGTGTTAAGTATTCCTGTATTGTTACTCGCCTGCAGTCAGGATTGAACCTGCAACCTTTGTCTCCTTAGAAGCTTAGGGAACCAACGCCTATAACCGTTACGCTATGTGTCCTGCTGGGAAATTCAGAGTGAATATTGGGGACTTATAAACTTAATGTTCTTACTTGTCTAGGATTACTAGGATTACCAGTGGCAGAAGGATTCCCAAGTTATGGATAAAATAGCCGGGTACACTGGGTTCCACTTACTTCATGCTGTATCCTGGCCGTGGCAGAAATGTTCCTAAGGTAGAGATGAAATAGCCGGGTAAATTGGGCTCTTTAGCCTTGTCATGGTAACCGGTCTGGGAGAAGGAAAATTCTGAATACAAGCCTCGCTTTAAAGTTCCCCTTGTATCGCATCCTGTCCATGCCTGAGAGTTGGATAAATACGAGGATTATTAAATAAGTCACCAGACTTTTTTCGTATGAGCACTTTTATTGATAGTACACACATGAAACCCTTCGAAGTAATCTCCTCCGGCTGCAATGCACTTGTTGTACCGTTCCAACAACTTCTGGAAGGACCCATGGAAGTCCTCTTGTGTGAGCGTGTCAATGACCTTCATCACAGCCTCTTTCATCTCCTCAATTGTCTCATAACGACAGCCTCTGAACTTAGGGAATAGCCTGATTGTCACTGCTGGTGAATTTCAAAAATGCAATCTGGACGTGAGGACACTTTAGACGAACGTTATGCAATAAAATTCTGTTTTCCAAATTTAAAACAGAATTTTATTGCATAACGTTCTTCTAAAGTGTCCTCACGTCCAGATAGCAATAAGATACTGAATTTTCAAGAGTCTACGACAATTTTAAATACCTGTACAAAAAAAAGTCTGGAAACTTATTGAATTCACCACGTACATACCCTCTATGAATTGAATAAAGTGGTTCGTGGTTATTGTCTACAACAGACATCCGAAGAACATTGGAGAGCACATCGATCGAGATGTTTTAACTCTAATATGAGGATACAAGTCCGAGTACATCAGTGTATAATAATGTTAATTCCTTATTTGACAAAAATGTACCAAGTTTGAATTCTGCAGTGACAGAAAGTATTTATTTGTCTGCTGCACGTTGAACTGAAAAAAATTCTATTTAACGGTATTCAAAATTTGTTGATTGTTTTTGTCTGATATATATTTTTGAAACGTTCATGTGAGTGGGGTGTAACTTTGGTTGATTCTTAAAATTTCTTCATTCTCGATGCCAAATACTGAGTCTAGAATGCTAAACAATACTTACTCGCACTGCTACATTTCACCTCAATTTTTATACGTCTCCGTCTCTCTCTCTCTCTCTCTCTCTCTCTCTCTGTCAAACCCATTTATATATCCACCACTTCTAGTCACGTGGCCCCAGTAGCACAATACATTTCAACAGTTGTGTTTGTTGGCTGGAGATCCGAGTTCAAAACTACGAGTCGGTATCGGCACATTCTTCTACTTAGCACATATGAAACTAGGGAGTTACGGTTATCGATGTAAGAATATAGACTTGTCGAGCCAAGTTCAAACTCTGGATGAAACTGTTTTCCTTTCGCTTTACACTAATGCCCTTAGGAGAATCATGAATCTTTCTTTTCTCCATCTGCTGTGAGTAAATAAATAATAAGGTAGATTGAGCTATTTGATTGGTAAGGCAACTGATCGTGATGAAGGAAAGAATCTGTGGCACACTGGCGTACCATTCTTTTTCCAGTCAGCTCATCTAAAAACGAAGCTAGTACCACCACTTTAAAGAAAGAACCTATGTAAGCAGTCGAGCTGTTAAGTGATCTGCTAGGCACTCATATATCAATGTATGATGGTTCAGGAACAAGTTAAAATAACTTTTTTTTCGATAACAATTATCGCAATTCTAAAATGGTTGTTGCATTCATATGTATTGTTTCAAATCAAATTAAAGCCTTGAACACTTAAAAATTCTCTCTCTCTCTCTCTCTCTCTCTCTCTCTCTCTCTCTCTCTCTCTCTCTCTCTCTCTTACAAGAACTGATTAATTTTTGTCTGATATTCACTTGGTATAATTATTCATCTGACCAATCAAAAGCATAACTATTATTATCAAAAGCATAACTTTACAAGTTTTTTCCTTGCTTCTAGAGAAAAGAAAATAAGTGCAATTTTACGTGGGACACACTGAAAAGTTATTCCGGAAATATTACTGCCATTAGATACTCTTTGTATAGCCTAAATTTGGCTCCATCAGACTTCTAATAGTTGCAGGAATTGTAAGAGGCTTCAAAGATCAATATTTTTCATCCAGTACTGAAATTGGTTTAGTTTGGTTTTGCACAACTAGATCAAAAGCAAATCAGAAAATTGTTTGATGAGCAGATTGAAAAAGTGAATAGAAACATTGATAGAATCTGCTGAAAAGTCATCATCATCATCATCATCATCATCATCATCATCATATCGTGCTGGCAGCACGGATATCCTTGACCCTCTCTCGCCACTCCTCCCTATCGTTCATCGCCCTAGGTAGGTCTTCAGGACAACAACCTGTATCCTCACATAGCTGCTGAATGTACGTTCGAGCTGGTCGTCCTGCTTTTGCGCGGCCATGTGTGGGGATCCATAAGAGTACATCTCTTATGAGTTCATCTCTGCTTCTCCAGCAGTGTCCTGCATGTCTGGTTCGTCTAACTTGAATAGTTTTCGTGATAGGGGGCAGGTGGCCGTACAGTTGGTGTCTTGTGGGGTGTTGCTGCCAGGACTTGTTCAGGATTGCACGTAGCATTCTTTTGCAATTTGCACGTGAAATAAACTTACTTCTTTTAGATACTAGTTTTATTAATTCATTGTTTTGTCTATAACTTGTTTTATAGAATCACCCCTTTCAAACACACACACACATATATATATATATATATATATATATATATATATATTGATTTTCTCTCATCTGAGAATTTGGCAGCGAGAAACTAAGAATCCTAACTTTTTATCCCGTTTTTATTTTATTTCTATTTTATCATTGAAAATATTATATCATTCAGCATTTTTGTGCATAGAGCACTGTTAAGTTTTTATGAATTAAAAATGAATTTGACGTTAATTTTAATCCTGATTATATATATATATATATATATATATATATATATATATATATATATATATATATATATATAAGGCGTACCCTGAATGTAATTTATTTCTATGGGAACCACAAGATACAGGGAGCACAATATCACAGTTGGATAGAGCAAGTTTTCAGCAAAAAAAACGTTACTTTTCAACAAATGCATGACCATTAGTTTGGCATTGCCTCACTCGTTAAAATCAACCAGCGGAGGCGAGCTACTTTTTCGTAGCAGTGATGAAGGCATCGGTGTCAGAAAAATACTCTTAACGTAGTCCATCTTTCATCGCTCCAATTCACACGGATAAGCCGATCGAGACACTCTTCATTCGTGGGTTGATAACTGTGTTCAACTCTTGTACATAAGTAGTTATCTAACCAAGTGGGATTTGCAGTAAAATGCAATTATTATTCCTAAAGTTTTTCAATATTTTTTCTTCATTTAATGAACACACCAATTCGGTAGATATACTATTTGACTTTATGAAATGTATGTTGCATTCAATGGTTTTAGAAATCAATTATAATGTTTTGTCTTTCTTTCATCTTCTTCATCTCTTTAGCTAGGAAGTGATAACATGTCCAACACTTACGTTACCGTTTCTGAAAATCTCGCGTGAGGAGCATTCGAGGAAAAAAACGCTTGAAAGAACGTTGTCGGCTCTCATCAAAGGATCTACTCACTTGTTAACTCTAGTTGTAGTTAACCATGTCGGCGGAGCTTAGAAAAGTTAGACCACCCACGAAGAAAAGGGGGTGTCCAGGCTATAATACTAAACTGCATCTGGTGGTGAGGCTACACTTCTGGAGATTGCCAATTCACCTCAGACAGAGTTAGAAGGCCAACCATGGTTCAAATAAATATGTTCGAAAATTATTTGTATTGGGTGTAAATTTTTGAAACCATATAGCTATTTCCACACTTGGACAGTAGAATACACCGACTGATTCTCCGCATATCAGGACACTCCTTGGGGGGGGGCGTTTTACCCAAGGAGTGTCCTGATATGACACAAAACAATCTGATGATGAGATTCTAGTAATGCTGGAGCTTTGGGGAATGTGGAGTACCCCTTCATAGTCGTCGCCTCCAGCTCTACAATGGCCTGAAGTGGTAGCACCTGATAGGGTCCTATCTATGGGTGAAATAGAACTAAACTGTGTACTTATATTAAACTGAATTGTTTAAAATAGAACTGTTTTGACATTTAACTGCGTGTAAACAAAAAACTATACTTATACTAAACTGAATTGTTTGAAATAAAACTTTTTGACTAAACTGAATAGCTTGAAATAGAAATTTTTTTTGTCAATTAAACTGTGTACTAATGCAAAAATGAATTATTTGTATAAAAATGGATTTTGCATTAAATAATCTACAAAGGTTGATATGCTATAAAACCCAAACAAAGCAACAAACAAACTGTGTGCATACAAATGACTATTATTAAATAGCGATTGTTACTTTAAAAATAATTTGTGCTTAAATCATTATTATTAGATAAAGAATACTTGATACCATAGAGTTGTGTAAACAAATGATTCTAATTTAATAGGAATGGTTACCTTAAACCATAAACCTCTGTATAAATTATTAGTTTTAAAAAGGAATACTTGATGCTATATAGCTGTGTAAACAAATTTTATTTATTTTATAGGAATGGTTATTTTTATATTTTTATCATACATGTGAAAAACTCTTGCAATACCCAGTCCTCAGCCGCCAACCGGAGGTGATACCACAGTTTCGTTGGCTAAGGCGCCCTTGGTGCCACCAGCAGCTTTTGCCACCAGACAGGGTATGAAGACAAACAGAACGAAAGTTCCTCGATGTAGTTTAACTTCGTAATGGTGTTAAGGCGTTTTCTTTCTGATGATAATGACGTAAAAAAATTGTTATTAATGATTATTCATATAACGTACATATTTCTCTTACGCACATCATGTTGTGTCGGGGGCATTTTATTTTAATCTTTTGATTGCGATCAAATCATATTCGAAGCTTGCTGAACTGTTGTTTGAAGGCGATGCAAAGCACTTTTCACACAACGACCGGTGATGCCTATTTTTGAAAAGAAGGAAACGGTTGAGTGTCCCAAAAACCCACGACACCCAATCTCAGTAGGCATCACATTACATGTCCATCCCTTTTCCACTCAGTCGGCATGCAGTGACTCGTAACGATTTTTCTTTCGTTTGTGTGCTTCCTCAATGTTTTCCTCCCAAGGATTTTTAATTCTATTTGGAAGACACTCTTCTTTGAGTCGGACCCATAATGACATCAAGCCGCTTATCTGTCCGAGCAATGTGTATTGGAAATCGTAAGGATGTCATTAGATCCACTGAAACTTTCCAATCAGTGACTCTGCTGAGCAGTTTCATGTTGAGAATTGTTTTTGTTTCGTTTTTTTGTTTTTGTTTTTTGTTGGTTTTTTTTTTTTTTTTGTTTTGTTTTTTGTTTTTTGTTTTGTTTTTTTCTTTACTGGACATTCCCCTTCCTTATGAAATCGAACCTTTAATTTCTTGGCTATAACAAGGTGTTTATTTGCTGCCTTATATTGGGTTCTTATTAGATCTCTGATCACCTCTAATACCTTATTATATCATCATGTGTACATCTGGAGTGATAGCAGACATACAGACAGTAGATGACGCAAGGTACCTCGATCATTTTGACACGAAAAACAGAAATCTGTATCTGTGTATACCCACATTTTTATGTTTGTCGCAATTTGAGAGAAGATAGTAAATACATCGAAGAAGGAATGTTATCTCCAATGGCTCCATTACAAAAAAAGTGTTCAACTTTAAACCATATGCCTCTGTATAAATTATTAGTATTAAAAAGGAATACTTGATACCATATGCCTCTGTATAAATTATTAGTATTAAAAGGAATACTTGATACCATATGCCTCTGTATAAATTATTAGTATTAAAAAGGAATACTTGATTCCATAAAACTATGCAATTAAATGAGTATTGTAGTTAAAAAGTTGTTTTTTTATAAATGATGGCAGTCTAACGTTGAAAATATATGATTATAATAACATTTTAAATAAATTAGATTTCAACATTAAATAACATATAAGGGGTTGATATGCAGTTAAGTAAACCTACCAAACCAAACAAATCGAACCGTTCAATAGTGTGTGTTGCCATAGAATGAAAACTCGAAAAATATAACGATTATATATTTCTACAATTGCTTCAGTGCTTGACGCTCAATTTGCTCTTGACTTTTCACCTGCTTGATTCTTTTTACATTCTGTTAATTTTTGTATACGTTTGTTGGCTTATTCAAGCATGCATTCAGTTTTTTAATTATCTGACTGATTTCAACATTTTTTACTTTATTTTAAAGTAACATTTGGTTTTGTACATATATTTTCTTGTCTTTTTTTCATCAGTTGCACACTTTGTTTATTGAGTAAAAAACGTTTGAGAATTCCATTATGCAGACTATTATTTTTGCTTTTATTTCATAGTACTTTGTCCTAAATTGTTTCTCAAATACTTTTGAACACACACACACACATACACACACTCTCTCTCTCTCTCTCTCTCTCTCTCTCTCTCTCTCTCTCTCTCTCTCTCTCTCTCTCACACACACACACACACACACACACACACACACACACAGATATATATATATATATATATATATATATATATATATATATATATATTGGCAAGCAAAGGGAAAGAAAAAATAAAGTTATTTAATTTTCACGAAAATCTAGACGTGTCTGATATTTACTTTCAAAAGTAGTATCTGTGATCATTCAGGATTGAATGCAAGTTGTTGCATTCAACTTGTTCCATAAATAGATATGCAGTTTGGTTGGTCGATAGGTAACGGTTATCATCGTAGAAAAGGAATCTGGCGACACAAGATTAACACCGAGACACAGCAGTTTGCATTTCGCCAACCGTTTGTAAAAGGGAGCCCAACTATTCTCCCCGTTCCAATTGTTATATAGTAGGGCAGACTGGTTTCATTAACCTAGGTGTTGCAACCAGGCTAGGAGAAGGAAATCTCTGTATCCAAAACAGTTGAACTTGGCTTAAAAATTGAACTGGTGTCGTATCCTGTTAGTGGCAGAGGGGTTGGGTAAATATATACAAGTTGTTTGGTTGGTTTTACGGCATTTCAAACCTTCTTCGGTATTTTATGTCAAAGTTTGTTTGACAATTATTGTCTCCAATTGTATACGGCACAAAAATAAATTTTGTCAATCATTTTAATCAGATATACTCTTCATAGACTCATATATCAATTTTACCCATACACGAGACCCTAACAGATGCAACAAATAAGTAAAAGTCAGAGTGAACCTGGAAGTAATGGTAATTAAGGAATGATTCCAACTTCTCGAAAGGTTCATAAATGAAACCTCATACCGTACGTAGTCTAGGGTTATACCCAGGACCCTACCAACTTTTAGGAAGGGTCTTACTTTTCTACAAAGGATAAAATCAGCGTCTTCGAAGCCTCACCGACAGGGAGTAGAAAAATACAGATCAACTGTGCTGATAGATCACAGAGTCTACTCTTGAATTTACTTCTCAACTAATTTAAGTCATCTTCGTAAAATTAAGAAAATTGAGTTTGATAGCTGAATTTTTGGTTCACAACTATATATATATATATATATATATATATATATATATATATATATGTAAGTATGTATGTATGTATAAGCCTCTGATTTCATGTGACACGTGATCGTAAAATTATGATTTAAGAATTGCTATAACAAAAATTAAGATAAAAGAAATCGTCGTATAAAATTATTCAAAATCTAATAATGAATGCCAATACTTCATTTAAAAATGTGAGATTACAATTTTTGTTTTTATAAACATATATATGTGTGTGTGTGATTACATATATTTATATATAACACATGTATATATAGTTATGCTTATATATATATATATATATATATATATATATATATATATATATATATTCTTTTGTTGTTTACCTTTATTTCTTTCAAGGATTACAATTGCAGGTTTGACTATACAGTAAACCCTTAACCTAACTGACAAATAGTTATTAGGATATCCGTTAATCCATAAAATACGTTAAATCGAATGTCATATAAAGTAAAAATTAAAGTTGGCGATCTTAGTCATGGTCGACCCGAAAGCTCCCTTTTCAATTGTTACTACACCGAGGTGTAGAGGGGAGCGCTACTCCATTCCCAGGATTGATCCACTTTATCCATAATCAACACTTTATAGTGCCATTTTATGAGTCTTTGGTATGACTCGACCCGGGATTGAACCCTGGTCTCCCGAACTATTGGCGAACATTCTAGTCATTAGGCCAATGGCATAAGAAGACCGAAGCTTATCATTTTTATATTTAAAAAAATTTATATATTATAGAATACTGTATGATATTGAATTATTAAATAACAATAAAGAATATTTTGTGTTTACTCATTTTTTAATTAACAGGAGCCTTTGTGTCTCGTAAATAAGGTTTACTATTTTTTTTTAAATAATTGGTTATTATAAAAGAAAGATTAAAGCCAATTTACTGTATCTCTTTTTGCAATTCACCAAATGTCTATCAGTAAAATTTTACATAAGCATTTTTAGTCTGATTTTAACCAAACGTTCAGGAATTATTTGGATCGTTCCTCATAACATTTTAAGTTATATTTGGAGATCCTGCTCAAACTGGTTTTCATGTTGGGTCTGTCTTTTACCCTCAATGGTTTACTGTCCTCCTCGCTGAAAAAGAGTGTCCATCTCACAGCGCCTTCCCACTGTTACGAGAGCCAGATCTCTCTCTCTCTCTCTCTCTCTCTCTCTCTCTCTCTCTCTCTGTGTGTGTGTGTGTGTGTGTGTGTGTGTGTGTGTACAATCAGCCCACCTCTATCGAGGTTACGTGTAAGGATGCTAAGAGAGAATTCATTTAATCTCAACAGACATCCGGCCTAACCTTTTTTTAAATTTGGTCTAATAATGACCCTCAAGGGTGAAAAATAATTAAAAAATAAATATTCATTAGAAATATTTATTGATTTGAAGATAACTGAAATTTTCGAAAGATCCTTAATCCATCCTTAATCATTCAGGCTGAGACCCGTTGTAAATAGACGATAAAAAGACAAATGAAACGTCATTTGATTACTAATTATTATGTCAAACTTTCAGTAAAGTTAACGTACGTAATAATAATTACCATCTTTTAACCTGTATGTAACTTGGATAAGTACTGTTAGTTGTATTAATGACTAATACACAAATAACCAAGGCCTAAACTCAACCCTGAAATAAGGTACATTCATCCGTTATACCAGTGTTTGTATGAGAAGGGTTTACTGTATATTTTTTTAATTTTTTATATTTCTTCTGTGATTATGCTCTTATTTCGAATATTTTTCCATGGATATTGTTTAAATATGTTTATACATCCATCTTTTTTTGTTTAATTCCTTTTTACTTACCCAACCACCTGAATCACGAAAATTGAACAAATAACTCCCTTGTTTACCTGGTCCTTCCTTCTTTAGCCGGTCCACCCTTGTTTTTCCAGTCATTTTTTTTTTTTTCCTTCCTGGATCTTTCTTATTTTCCTATTCCTTCCTTGTTTGCCCGATCCTGCACGCACAAACCAAAAATTAAATTGTCTTTCCTTGATATAAAAAAAATCCTTTCCTTTATCTTCCTTTTTTTATTTCATTTCTCTGCTCGTCTTTCTCCTTCGTCTTCACTTTGATACGCAGAACGTTACAGCCAAAATTTTGTCAACTCGCGAATTTAGATTTCAAACAGATTCACATTTTACAAACATTTCCATTAATAGGATTCTTTTATTTTATTAATGCTATACCAAACAATAATAACACACAAAGACATAGAAAAGTCAATATCATTTAGGAAAAATTTATTGACCTGGTGGAATCTGAGATGGTTGCATATTTTCCACTTATACAAGCGCATGGTACTCGAAGCTAGATAAAAGGCAAGATTTCGAATGTTGATTTTTTAAGTAGATAGGAAAAAATGATGTAATATTGTCTTCATACTTTATTTTACCTTGTCTCATAAGAAACTAAATTTAGGTCTCTGCACGTTCCATAAATTTTGAAATTCCAAATATCATCATGACATTAACTATTAAAATGTGTGTATGTATTTCTGTGATTAAATATGCATTTCAAAAACAGTTTTAACTCTTATAGAATAACAATGAGTCAGATTTATCAGTAACAAATAAGTTTTTAAATGATATTACTCATAAAGTATTTCGAAGACTGACCGTGTGTTGCATATTCCACACACACACACACACACACACACACACACACTCACACACACACACACACATACATATATATATATATATATATATAAATACATATATGTGTGTGTATATATACATATGTACGCATATATATATGTATATATATATGTGTGTGTATATATATCTATATATATATATATATGCGTGCGTATATATATATATATATATATATCCATGTATATATATGTATATATGCATATATATGTGTGTATATATATATGTATGTATATATATATATATGTATAAATGCATGTGTATATATATATAGATAGATAGATAGATATTTCTCGCTGCCTCCCACCAGACAGGACTTGACACAAGGTCAAATGCCCGAAGGCCGATTAAAGTGAGGATAAAGGAAAGGGGAAGGTCGGGAACGAGCCGAGACTCGAACCCTGCTAGTCAGTGACCCACTAAGTGCAATCTGGGTCTAATAAGTCAAGCAGTACCACGGACCTATATCTAGATCCGAGCACGTATGCCAGAATATAGCTTGAACTAGACCGTGAGGTCTAGTGCTATACAAGGAGTGCAGGGGGGACAGAAAAACAGCTCGCCCATCCGAGGATGGCCCAACCGAAGTTGGCGGCCTTTCGGCCTCGAATCTGCCATTGGTTTCGATACCCCATCCGACACGAATGCCAGGCGGCCCAGCCAAAAGGCCAGGGAAGTAGATATATATATATATATATATATATATATATATATATATATATATATATATATATATATGTCAAGGAGGTACCTGTGCGTGAGTTTATAGTGAGTTGCGCTCGCACAGCACGCAATCCACTTTCCGAGTGTGGTATAGTTTTCCAATGGCACAAAAAATGGGACGATTGGTCCATACCAGATACTCCGGTTTGATATTTGGAGTTTTCCTTCTACTCTCCATCTATCCCATGCTAGTTGGCCGTTGACCCCATAGCGTATGGTTCGAAGTTGGACTGCAGCAATTTTAGGGGCATATCTCTGCTGTCTATTGTTGGAAAATTGTTTTCAAGGATAATTTTAAATAGATTAGTCCGCACAATTGTCAATGGAATTCTACCAGAATCATAATGCAGTTTTCCTGCAAGCTGTGGCAATGTGGACATGATTTTCAGTGCTCGGCAATTGCAGGAGAAGTGCAAAGAACAGAATCTTCCATTGTACCAATGTTTCATTGACTTATCAAAGGCTTTTGATACTGTCAACAGATCAACTCTTTGGAAGATATTGCAGAAGTTGGTCTGCCCTGATAGATTTGTGGGTCTGATTCGTTCTCTTCACAATGGAATGAAGGCCAGAGTTAGTTTCAACATATCTATCAACAATGGGGTCAAACAGAGTGACATTTCTGCACCCGTGTTATTCAATATCTACTTTGCCATTGTCTTTCTTGTAGCCTTTTATGAAAACTCTGACATCTGGCAGTATTTTCAATGTCCGTAGACTACTCTCTCAAAGTAAAGTCTCTTCTTCATTGGTAAGGGAGCTGCTCTATGCGGATGACTGTGACATTGTTGCACATTCTGAAGATGAGTTGCAATGCTTTATGAACCATTTTGTATCTGCATGTAACTCATTCGGTTTAAAGATCAACCTAAAAAAGACAGTTGTCATGTACGATCCAGCACCCGGATTGCCTTATGTAAAACCAATTATCTTCGTTGAAGGTAACAAATTAGATGTAGTGTACTCTTTTATATATCTAGGCAGTACCCTCTCTGAAGGATGCAGTTTCGACAGGGAAATCTCCTTCCGCATTGAAAGGGCGTTTCAGTCTTTTTCAGCACTTAATAAACGTATGTGGTCCCAGCATGGTATCAAGCTACATTCGAAAATCATTGTGCATAAAGTATGTGTGTTGACGGCCCTCCTGTATGCAAGCGAGACTTGGACACTCTATAAACACCAACTCAAACTTCTTAAGGGTTTCAATCAACGGTGCCTGAGACAGATACTTCATATTAAATGGCAGTCCCATGTTTCAGATACAGAAGTATTAGGGAAAACAGGGCTTCCAAGCATCTAGTCGATGGTAAGGAAAAGTTGTCTCCGTTGGGTTGGTTACATTGTGCGTATGGATGACGGCCGTCTGCCAAGGCAATTATTCTATGGTGAAATGTGGGAAGGAAAGAGAAGTGCATTAAAACCGAAGAAGATATTTAATGACACAATAAAACATTACCTGAAACAATCTGGACTACCTGTGGACCAATGGGAAAAAATGGCTTCAGATAGAAGTGGCGGAAATTGATTCACGAAAGCATAGAATCCTTTGAGAATAGCCGTATGCAGTACAGCGCTTACAAACGTCTGATTCGCAAAGGCGAATAGGGTCCAGCACCAGGTCCACAAAGTCACCACGCTAACAGTGACATATGTGGAAAATTGTGCCTATCTCTTGCTGGTCTCAAAAGCCATCTGCATAAATGTGCAAAATCTATCTTGCACCCAAATAATGTCATAGCAAGCAATTTGAGGGGGAGTAGGAGAGGGGAGAGGACATGAGACAAAGGAGGTGGTCACGCTCAAAACCGAGAGGACAGCCATCATATATGCATGTATGCATA